>ML778285.1:424850-444729 GCA_009831015.1 Picea engelmannii
CAGGGTTCCTGTCTTGGGTACGCCCTCTTACAAATAAAGCATCTGTGCTGTGACCATCCATGCTTTTTCACCTCATCTCTTTAGATAACAAGGATGCAACTACATCCTCATACTTCAATGTAGATTGAGTGGTACTACCTATTGCTACAACCAAATTATCCCAAGAGTCTGGCAAAGAACATAACAAAGTAATACACTTATCTTCTTATGCAATCATAATATTAACAGATCCAAGTTGAGTTACTAAAGTATTAAGGTATTTAGATGTTCTGTCACAGAATCTCCATCTTCCATCCTAAGATGATACAACTTCTTTTGAAGAAACAACTTGTTTACCAGGGACTTTGATTGATACAAATTCCCTAACTTATCCCATAGTTCCTTGGCTGTAGATTCTCCTGAGACATTCAACAACACTGAATCTGCCAGGTAGAGTCAAATAGTACTCCTTGCTCTTCTATCCAACTTGTCCCAATCTTCCTTCGACATACCAATAGCTGGTGTACTAGTAGTTTGTGTACTAGTAGGTTGTGTACCAGTAGCCTGTGTGCTAGTAGATGGTGTACCAGTAGGCTGTGTACCAGGATCCCCAATGATCCATTGTTCTTTGTCTACAAGAAGGTCCTCCATCTTGAGCTTTCATAGCTCAAAGTTTTTACCGTTGAACTTCTCTATCTCGATTCTAGATGAGCTCGCGATTCCTCTTTCTATACTCAAATATCCACTGCAAAAGCTCCCACTAAACCCAGGTTTATCACAGACCCAAGATAAACTTGATCTATCAAGACTGAGCCAAACCCTCAACAACAAAGGCGTTCCTCTGAAGCCAAAACCGAGCTCTGATACCACATGTAAGTTTTAAACCTGTGAAGCAAAGAAATGCATATAGATTCTTAAGCAAGACAAAAATTAATCAATGGCTCATACACAGAGTACACAAAGATTTTATACCGGAAACCCTCAACCAGGAAAAACCTTTCTTATATTCATTATATCGAATTTCACCATTCACCATACAATATATACAATGTTTTTAGGTATTCTGTAGATACCAAAACCCTAATCCCTTAATCCAGGATTAATTCACAAATCCGCTAAAAATAGCAAAAACCTACCCCCCCCCCCCTGGGACCCCCCTAGGAAAGCGCCTGACGCACACGACACAAATAGAGCACTAGTGTGAGGGATCGTCAGACACAGTTGTCGAACCTGACACACCCACACACACACATGCAAAGAATATAACACATACCCAACATCATATTGTAGCAGTTTGGAGAGGTACCTTTTGAAGTCTTCATTTTTAACTAGCTCTGAAAGGGGTACGAGAATCCTAATATTTTGAATTTCGTGCTCAAAAATAAAGGAGGAAAAAGGCTTAGGATATTCCCTTACCTCGGAGACAGATTCCTTGGCTGTTGGCGAAGTATTCTAAGTTTTCTTTTCTTTAGCAGTGATTGCTGCAGGTTTAGCAGGCCTTTCTGCTATGAGGGGCTGATCCTGGCTATCCAAATTTCCTTCTTTCTTCTTTGACCTGAGATGATATCTGTTAGGAGTGTTGATGGCCCTTTCCCCTTTACCCAACTCATTGACTTGACTGTTCTCAAGGGATTCTTTATATATGGATTGAGTCAAATGGGGAAAAGGGAAAGTGTCTTCAATAGATTGAATTTCAGGGTCGATCTCATCAATCTCCTCTCCTTCCTCATGAGAAACTAGGTTGTTTTGGAGAGGGGTTTGAATCCTCTACTCATCTTTGTCTTTTCTCCTTTGCTCTCTTGGAAAATCCTGTGGCACATTGTTACCAGGTCTCCTAAAACCTCTGTTATCAATATTTTGGGGATTTCTGTACATGGGTTTCCCTTCTAACTCCCACTTTTCCATCCTGGGTAAAAGTGATTTTAGCATTTTAGTTACCTCGTCCGTCTGAAGGGGATAGGAAGAGGAATTGGATGGGCATGCTTCAGGTCTCCTTCTGGATATGTCTCTATCAGCCTTATTCCTGAGTCGGTCAACAACCAATATGTTAGATTCTATTTCCACGGTTGCATCCTACATGTGAGCCAGAGTAGTGCCTCTCCTTTCCCTCAACAGAAGGCAGAAATCAAGATCAAAAGCGCTAGCATAAGTGATCTTAGCAGAGGCTTATGAGGGCTTTATCTCAACGGGAATCTTATTGTACATTTTATTGAATCTCTTGGAGAAGTCAGAGACAGACTCTCCTTCCTTTCTCTTCAAAGATCCAAACTTTGTCATGTAATACATGAAGTCTTTTTTGTCTACCCACTGTCTCAAAAAGGCATTATCCAAGGCCTCAATCCCATCGATAGATCTAGGAGGCAGGGCCCTAAACCACTTTCTAGCCTCACCTTCAAGACTATGGACGAAAATCCTCATCCATACGTCTTCATGCATGATAAAATGATCATCTGTAAAACTGTAAAAGGCTTCAAGATGTTTTGCTACAGCTATATCCCTTTCATCTGTAAATTTGGGAAGCTGCTTAAGGTAGCCATTTGCTGGAAGGGTGTTGTGAGGTTGAGGTAACACAAGGGGAGCATAACTAACAACTATTATAGCTTCCATTCTGGTCACGGGGGGATTTGCTCCTGCCATAGGAATATTAGGTGGAGGAGAACTTAGAGGAGAAGGAGCCCGAAAAGGGGATACTATAAATGAGCTTCCAGGTGGAAGGGGAAACAATGGGGGATTTAGGGAGAAGGCTAAAGGGCTAGAGTCAGTAGATGCTCTTCTCTGTGCAGTAGCAACAATAGTAACAAGAGGAGGAGTGGTAAAACTAGGAGTGATTAAATCTTCTGTGGTGCTGGGTCTATGCCAAGGTACAACTTCGGGAGAGAGGGGAGTGACAAGGATTTCTCACTCCAATCCCAGACTAGGAGGGGAAAACTCAGCAGGAACACTCCCGAAATTCAGAAAATGGGAAAGTTCATAAACAGGTCTGCTAGGAAACCGAGAAGAGGAAAAAGGAGTTTCTGCAGAAAGAGTTGGCAAGTTACCTGGTTCAACAGAGGAAGTTTCTCCTTTAGAGGCCTTTCCTTTTCTGATAATCACCTCCGGATCAACTTCAGGTGTAGCTAGAGGCAACTGTGGATGGGACCGCGTGTGTCTACCTCTAGAAGCCACAATTAAAACAACAAGTTCTCCACAGTGGAGTCATCACAATGGAGTCGCCAGGTGCACAATATCAATCTTGTAGGGCTCTGATGCCTAATGCACGTTCAGAATTAGAGGCTCAATGTCGTTCAATCCCAGGGAAAATTTTCAACTTCGTCCCCGACAACGAGGCCAAAAATGTTGGCGTCAGAAGTCACTCCTGGATTGCAGCAGAAGCAGAGCCTGACGCCCATCAATTTATGCCACGATTTGTTTATAAAGGGGGAGATCGAATGGAAGTAAACTCAAAACAATATCGCTCACTCAGAAAACTGGGTTGGAACAACAAGGACATATGAGGTCTTGATTCAACTTAAGCTAGTAAATTGCATAATGGTCAGTAAGTGAAAGAAAAGAAAAGGGAAAAGTCTCAGATATGAGATATTCTCAGACCAGAGAAACTTCAAATAAACCTCAAATGTTGCGGAACTAATACAATCAAACATGCATCATACAATTACAACAACACCTGACTGGATCATCCATACTCGGGCTTAAGATTTAGAATAAAAAGGAAAAGAGGAGGCTGGCCACCATTAAACAAGAAGTCTCAAAATATCAGTCTATAACCAGAGAACCAGAGGCTTGGTTAAAGCTTTATAGTCGGGAGCTTAGCTCTACCATCGATAGATTACAAAAATGGAAAACTTGCCTACATATACCCAACACTAATATAGCAGCAAAATCGATGCTTTTTATTAAAAACATTACGTCTTCATGTTTACTAGCAGATTGCACCTGCAGTCTCTGAACGGTCGTGCACTCGTGTCAGATGCAATCAGGTCCTGAAAATCCTGCAAAAGAAATGACCTGTCTCAGATACCTCTCTGGACTTTCCATTTATGGTGGAGACGATGTCTAACCACCATCAACTACCTCAATAACTGCTTCCTTGGGATTGGGAACTACTCGGCCAATTCTGTACTCTTGGGACATGGATGCCCTCTCGTGCTGCCACCTGGATTGGCTAAACGGTCTAATGATAGGGCATGGAGGTTGGTGCAAAGACTGGGACACACGATTGGAAGTGGCAGATGAGCGGTGACTAGGCAGGTTGAGCGAAAACAACGAATGAGGAGGTGAGGGGGAATTATCGATTGCGGGAAGACGCGTTGCTTATGACGGAGCGATGCGGGAAAGAGAGGGACAGGTGTTGGAAGGAAAGAGGTTAAAACGAGAATGAGGTGGGCCAGGATGGAGTTGAGTGGAGGTGAGATAAGGAGTGGAAGACAGATGGCAGAAGATGAAAGGTGGAGGCAATCAGGAGGAGATGATAGGGGGACCCACACATAGTCACACATTCTGGACCCCCCCTTATTAAAGGTAGAAAGGCAAAGGGGGTCCAGAATCCAATCTTGACCGTAGATCCAGGCTCCCAAATCCAATCCATTGAGAGATGCATGACTAATTCCGGACCCCCCCCTCCACTTTAAAGGTAGAATGGTGAGGGGCCTCCAGAATCCAACCTTGACCGTAGATCTGGGCACGCAGATGTTGGCCGCCTAGATTTTCCCACTGCTTAACGAAACACGCATTTGCGCCCCAAACTTAGGGTAAGTGGTTTTTTACCCCACTTCCTTGCATTTGCCACCCAAAGGTCCCATCCTTTAGGAAAACATCCCCTTTACAAGAAATATCGCTAACAGGATGGTTGAAAGTTGGTTCAAGGTTTCAAGGTAAACATGAATTTTAGAATAAATCCAAGAGATATTCCACTGATTTGTTAAAGGGTAGCCACATAAATAGATCATATAAATAAGGAAAATAAATAGGGGATGGAAGTCTTCAATCTGTTAACCCCATATGGATTTCTTATCTCAAAATGTAATTTAGAAACAAGAACATGTGCTTGAAAATCAAATCTTGATAATAACAATAACAACAAAATCTTCACTACATTAATTAAGACCAAGAAAACAATGCATTGCAATTGAAAAATGATCTCAAGCAAGAAAAGAAATAGAACATGAAATAAGAGAAAGTCTGACCATCAACATGTCTTTGCCATTAAGTATCAATGTAGAATAAATCTATCTTACAAAGAGTTCAAAACAGGTCCCTGAGTGTCCAACTTTTCGACCACCATAAAGTCTTTCATTTGTCTATTTAAACTATACAAAATATGACTACATATCCTATTTTCTAGTATGCGGTTAGTAACAGGATTTGGTCAATGTCTATCTTCTAGGAATATCAACTCAAAACCAACACTTACATTGCCAAAATAGTAAACAACTCAAGAGATTAACTCAAAACACTCTTACAACAACTTATCAAATCCCACAAAATTTGGAATTTATCTTGACTGAGTTATTCATTCGAATTATCAAAATCTATTTGGTCAACATCAAATAGATCATCTTTCACTGCTTGAGTAAATAGCATCAAAACTTTCAAAAATTTGCATGAAATAACTTCATAAGGCTATCGTGATATAATGACTGTGCTAGCTTTGGTAGTCCTCTGTTTCAGCTTGGTTGTGAGCACAATATTGTGCCAATACAATTTGAAATTAGATTCTCGTAGCTCCTTGAGCATTTCATTTTGTTCCTTTCTCTTTTTCTTGAAACCCTGTATCTTCTCCTGTTGTCTGGCGCTCCATTGATCCACCTGAGCCTTTTCTTTCTTTAACTACTTCACCATTTTCTGGAGTTCTTTAATCTTGTCTTTATCACTTCTAACCTTGATTTTAAACTATGGTAATTCTTCTTTAGGTGCAAGTTTGTTCAGTTCTATAATAGCCTGAGGTTTTCTCAGTTTGATCTGGTATCTAGAGGATAATTCTGAGCTATGATCATCATTAGAACTATCTAAGTCCCTGGCCTCTGGGAGATCTGGATCTAAAGAATGATAGTCTTTGTCATCAGAAACCCCACTTGTACCTTTAAACATTGCTTCAGATTTTCATGATATAGTGGTTTCTCTTGTTATAGATCTTGTAGAGTACTAAGCAACCTGTTTGCATTTTCCTTGTGTCTTCCCAAGTTTTTATTTTCTTTTTCATTCTTGTGCAATGGAGGTATCTCTGCCTCTTCTTTAATGCCTATTTTACAATCTTTAGAATTGTCCTCTATGACTATAAGTTTCTCCTTTTTGATGGATGGATCAAACATAGCCTTAGATTTTAACCTAAACTTGTTGACAACCCTAGTGGAGTTTCTCCTAGGGTATTTAGGCACACGTGTAGGTTTCTTCCCCTGTTTTTTTCCCTTGGCACTTTTCTTAATGGTTGATTTCTGTTTATGCTTGACTGTGGATTGAATTGGGTTAACATTATAATCTTCATCCACATCTACTTCCATCTTTATCTTTGGATCATGAAACATATCAATATCTACATCAGGTTTTTGATTTCTTACCTCTACTGGTATTAGCTTCTTCTTGACCTTTACCTACAGGAGCATCAATGATGACTTGCTAAGTTTGCATATTCCTCTCGCTGGCCCTTGTTACCCTAGTTGCAGATGTTTCTTCTTTAATATGGGATTCATTAATTGTACCACTCTATTTCTGTATAGTTGATCTCTTCCCTTTGGTATATTTAGATTTGCTTGGCTGTGGTTCATTACTTAGAGACTAGATTAGCCAATCCTAGGGTCTCTGGAATTCATTCAAAGAAGAAACAAGCATTGTCTTTATCAAAACTTAGTGGAAAAGACTGCCTTTGGATGTAGTAGGATGAGACTGCACCCTTTTGGACATTTTAGATAGACTTTTTAGCAGGAAATAGGGTAAATTGAGGGAGTAATCTCCATTAATGTGCATTAATAGTCTAATATGATAAATGTAAACCAATGAGAACCTATGATCACATGTAATATACCTATGAATGATAATTAGAGCAATATGCCACTCCTTTATGATCCAGCTATGTGGTATTCCCTTTTTTCAATTAGGGTTCTATTTTTATGGTATCAAGAACTGGTTCACGAACTCCATAACCACATTCTCTTTTTTCCACCACCTTTCTCCACCAATTGGAAATTTGCAGGCTCTTGCAATTGAGTGTCTAGTCACCATCATCAACAATTTCCCAATCACAACTTCAAAACCATCAAAGTTCTATGCGAATATCATTGAGACCTGTTCATCGTGTCTCTGGAAGGTTGTGAAAAACTCAAACCAACCCGCGTCTTTAAACCTCTGCGCCATTTATGGGTAGGCTTCAATAAATTTCGTGCCCTCAGGTTCCAATCTAATGATCTATCCACTCTTCTTCGACGCCATGTTACTGGTACAGTTTTGAAAAAAGCTCTGCGCAGTTTGGAATTGAGCACTTTAAAGCCTGTGACTATTAGAAACAATAATCCCTTTTAATTAAATCTCTGCACGCAACATGCGATATATTAGAATAACATGTGATAGTGTCATTTTAATGATATTGGGATGTGAGTGATTTGATGCAGGTCAGGCTGGTACAACTTGATCCACTACATATGATGGTTAAAACTGCAACATCAACTCGAGTAAAGATTGTGGAGAGCATCTAGATCCTCTGATCACGATTTGCGCAATTATGATAAGATCTGGTTTAGCTGGCACATGTCAAAACATAATTATCCTTAGCGCTACAGGAATAACGCTATTCCTGTAGCACCATTCATAACTTGGAAAAAAATGAATTTTAAAATGAAATAGACAAGTGATATGACAAATCTCATCAAATCAAGTCCTAAACCTTCAAAAACTGAAGAATATCATTTCAAAATATAAAAATGAAAAACATAGGAAATCAAACCAAGGGGTAAAAGTCCAAAATTCAAGCAACAAAGTATAAGCAGGGAGGATTTAGGATTAAGGATACTCACTTAATCAAGAACAAAGTTAGAGACTAACACTGGCTCCTTCTGGGGGTAAAGTTTTAATGAAAAAACTTTAAGATCTATAGACCAATGCCTTTACCTTGCTTATGATTGTTTGATTTGCATCCTTTGTCATCCTTTATTTACAACACAACTGTGTAAAAACATTTCCATTGGGTATATGGAGTCTTTATTGAAATAAAAACGTACTGTACATGTTGAAACCTTTGATAAATATTTAAAGAAAATAATGTTTCAAGAACCTCCCATTCACTAGGCCTCCAAAAGTTTTAGTATCATCGAGATCATGTAAGAGAAAAGTATTGTTATCCATGACCTTCGCTATTCTGAAAGGACCATACCATAAGTTGTCAAACTTACCATGTTTTTATTTGTCCTCTCTTCTAGCATCCCACCTTAATATCAAATCTCCTTCATTGAAAACATGTTTCTTAGTTCCCTTATCAAATGTAGCTTTGAATTTTCTTTGGTGAGAAACAATTTTCTGATCCATTTGTTCTTTGACCTGCTGAACCTCAATCATCTGAAAAACTCTCCTTTGGATATCATTGGGTTCTTCTAACTCTTCTGGCAAAAATTTTAAAACTAGTAAGCCTATTTGAGTTGGAAAAATGGATTTTGTTCCATAGACCATCTGGAAAAGGGAGGTTCCAATAGACTTCTTGTTACTGATACGATCAACCCATAAGGAAAACTTTAACTTGGAATCCCATGAACTTTTGTTTTCTGCAAGTAGTTTTTTGATAATCCTTATAAGAATTTTATGGAGGACTCTACTAACTCATTTCCTTGGGGATAGTAAGGAGTAGAGTGGAACAATTTGATATTATACTTATTGCAGAAATCAATCATGTAGTTTTATTTGAAAGCTTGGGCATTGTCAATAACTAGCTTCTTAGGACAACCAAACCTAGAAAAAAAATGTCCTTCAAGAAATTCCATGATTACCTTGTCTGTTGCATTATGAGTTGGAATTGCTTCAATCTACTTTGTAAAGTAACCAGTGACTGTAATAATCCACTTATGTTTTCCATAAGATGAATTTTTGATTTCCCCGATGAAGTCCAAGCCCCACTGTTGAAATGGTCCATGAGCAATGATGGGTTTTAGAGGCAGAGACATAAGTTTCTTCTTTCCTGCAAATTTTTGACAGGGTTCACATGATCTAACCTGAGAAAAAATGTCTAAGAACAAGACTGGACAGTAGTAGCCTACTTTGAGAATATTGAAAGAAATAGCTTTCCAATGGTGATGACCTCCACAAACACCATGGTGTAGATCACAAAAAAATTGTTTAGCCTCTTCTTCATCAACACACCTCAACAAGATCCCATTAAATAATGCAATACTTTACTGATTTTAATTTAAGTGGTCTGAACTTTGATTTATTCAATTCAGGAGGAGATTGAAGATTCAACATAACAAATACACTATCTTTGTACAATGGTGAAGAAGTATATTTGTTGTTTACCTGTGAGCCCGTTTCTCCAATTTGGAATGAAGAAATATGTGATTTACTTGAGAGATGATACAACCCAATTGCTTTTCAATTTGACTCTGCCATTAGTTTGGCAAGGCCTTGACTTTTATCAGCTGAGTGGGCTTTATAGTCAGGTTGTACTCCAGAATTTTTGTTATCCACTTTCCTCTCTTTCCTTCACAATCAGGGTGAACTAAAATTTATTTGACTGCACTACTTGGCACATATGCAATGATCTCAGATTGTAGAACATATACCTTGAAACATTTTAAAGCCTTCACCAAACATATGCATGTTTCTCCATTATATCATATTTCAGTTCAGAGTCTCTGAGAGTTTTGTTGAAGAAGGAGATGGACTGCTCATATCCTTGCTCATTTCTTTGTAGAAGAACATCAACTATGGTATCTTCTGAGGCAAATGAAAAAATCATGAATCCCATGGAGTAATCTGGGCTGATGAGAACAAGGTCCTGAATAAGAGCCTGCTTAATATTCTCAAAATATTCTTTATCTTCTGGTATCCATTTGATTTCTGCATCCTTTTTCAACATATCAATAATGTATTTGATAATTTCTGCGAAATTGGGTATGAATCTCCTTAAAAAATTTATTTTACCTATGTAGGATTGGATAGACTTCTTGTTCCTTGGAATGTCTATCTGTTGGATAGATTTTACTCTTTCAGGATCTATTTTAATACCTTCAGGTGAAACAATATGTCCCAAATTTTTTCCTTCTTCCATGGCAATATGGGATTTTTTAGGGTTAAGTGATATACCGTACCTCCTGCATTTCTCAAAAGTCTTTTTCAAATGCTATAAATGTTCTTCATAAGATGTTGAAAATACAATGATTTCATCAAGATAAATAACTACAAACCTGTCTTTCTCACCAATAAAAGCAATGTCCATAGCCCTCTAAAAGGTGGCTCCTGCATTCATCAATCCAAAAGACATATTTTCATACATGAAAGTGCCCCAGGGAGTGGTAAAAGTTGTTTTATTCTTGTCCTCCTTCGTTACTGATATCTGATTGTACCTTGAATAGCCATCAAGCATAAAAATCTTCTTTTCCCCTACTACTCTTCATAAAATATGATCCATTTTTGGTAATGGATAATTGTCCTTTAAAGAGCACCTATTCAAATTCTTGAATTCCACACAGAGCATTATTTCTCCACTCTTCTTCCTGACATCTACAAGATTAGCTACCCACTCTGAGTATCTTAGTGGAACTATAATTTTGGCATCCAATAACCTTTTCAACTCTTTTTCTATTATGGGTAACAACAAAGGATTACATTTCCTAGACTTCTGCTTAAAAATTTTTGATCCAGGCTTCAGAGGAATCTTGTGCTGCATGATCTCTATATCAAAAACCTTTAGGTATTCATAAGACCAGACAAATACATTTGAATACTGCTTCATCAAATTAGCATATATGTTTCTCTATTTTTCTGACAGTTTTCTGGATAATTTAACTATTTTGGGATTTAAATCAGAGCTGATATCACAGTCCACTACATCAGTCTCTTCTGTCTGAATAACAACCTTTATGGAAACATCGTTGTGATCAAACAATATCTCAAGTGGAACCAAACCTTTAGGCAGATGATTTGTTTTCAATTCAATGATTTTGTGCCCAACAACGCTGTCTTGAAGAACATTTGCAACATGTACCTCTACATCATCATATTCATTATCCCGATCCATTGAAATATTGGAAAATTCTTCAATAATCTTTAAAAATATTTGAATCTCCTGATCATGTTTGAAAACCTTCCAATTTTTGATGTTATCTGGTATTGAGGGTCTGTGTCTAACCTCAATCTCAAATTTTAAATTAGGAAACATTGGGGTCTTAAAGTTACTGGCTGCAAGTGCCAAAGAGTCAGCCTGCTGATTCAAATTCCTGTGCACAAAAGTAATGTTGAATGTCAAGAAGAAATTATCCACATAATCCCACACTTCATTCCTATATTGTCTTAACCTTTGCTGTTTGGTTTGATAAATATTTTTAATCTGATGGATAATGAGTTATGAATCTCCCAAAACAGAAAGTTTATCTATACCCATATCTTTAGAAGCTTTCAATCCTAACAACAAAGCTTCATACTCACTGATGTTATTGGTTGTATCAAATTCAAGTTTATATGACATAGGAATGACTTCTTGGGTAGGGGAAATGAAAACAATCCCAATGCCAGAACCTTCTTTTGAACAAGCCCCATCAAAATACATTTTCCAAACAAAATTTTCTGCACTGTCTCCAACTACAGGTGTTATTCTTCTAACTGATGTTTCTGCCATCTAATCACCAATATAAAAAATAGAGGAGCCAAGTTCATCTTCTACAACATATATAGGATGATTACTAGGGTTTTCATGATCACTTACCAAGTAATCCARCCTTACTTCCCTGTACAATCTTTGATGTTCTCCACCAAAAACATGAATGGTAGCATAACTGAGATCCATCTGTAAAGTGCCTCCTACTTTCTTAGCCAAGGATCTTGACAGAAGCATTCCAAATTTTGGAGGTATGTCAGCCACAATAACATCCAATACCACACTTTTCATAGGTAATTGGGAAAGAGTAACAACCATGTCCTTGATGACTCCCAGACATTTAAATTTCCTAGAGTCAAAATAATATAGGTCAAGGTAGGGTTTAGTGATGTCTAACCCTAATTCATCCATTACCACTTTTGGCATAACATTGTGTGAAGCCCCATAATCCATTAAGCAATTATGCAATATCTTGTCATGAATATTTAGTGATATGTAGAAAGGATGAGAAGCATCGGTTTCGTCTTCAATATGAGGTCCAATGGTTATAGAAGGATTCTCATCTTCAAGGTTGATAGTATCTGAAAAGGTGACCTGAGCAGGGGGCTGTAAAGCCTTGAGAACAATCTTCCTAAAAGGCTCTGTTTTCATTAGTTCTATCAGAGGTACACAAATTTTAATCTTGTTGATCTCATGTTCCAGGCTGAAAGAAGAAATACCTTTTTATGTTTCCTTTAACTCTGTAGTACTAACCTTGGTAGGCTGCATTAACTGTTGATCAATTTGAATCCTAGGACTATCTTTACTGATCATTGTTTTAACTGGTGTACTGACCTTGTGGAAACAAGCATATCCAACTTAGGTGTATTTGATCTAGATTTGAGATCATATTTCTTTATTTTAGGTTCCTTCTGGACAACCTCATCAACATTCCATTCTTGAAACTGATTTAATATCAAAGCATCTTCATAATCCTGTTGTTTCAAATGAGTAGGGGATTATTCTGAATCATTTAAATGTACTGTAGGGTCATCTTCAATATCATCTTCTTCTTCCACCTCTTCTACTGCATTATTTTGGAAAGGAGGGAAAACTTTTTGATCTTCTTTATTCTTCCTTTCTCTTGGTAAGATTTGAGGTACATTATTTGGCCTCCTAAACTAATTAGGATTTTTGTATCCACCTTCCCGTGTGGGCCTACTGGGTTGTTTTTGTTCCATTTTCAACCTAGCCATCTCAGATTTCAAGGTCTTCAACATTTTATCCATTTCATCTATCTTAGAATCAAATGCTGTATGAGAAGAGGAAGGAAGCTCTTCTTTTTGTTTTTTCCTCTCTATCACCCATGGACTTCAATTTGTTTGCTGCTAGTATGTTAGATTCTACCTTGATAGATGCTTACTACATTAGACTCAGAGTAGTAGACCTTCTTTCTCTTAGTAACAAAGAGAATTCAACATCAAAGGCCCTGGAAAAGGTGATTTTGGCTGATGTTTTTGAAGGCTTAATTTCATCTGGAATTTTACTATACATTTTATTGAACTTTTTAGTAAAATTAGATATTGATTCACCTTGTTTCCTTTTTAAAGCACCAAATTCAGTAATGTAGTATAAGTAGTATTTATTATCTCCCCAATGTCTTAAAAAGGTGACATCTAAAGCATCAATATCAACAATTGAATTATGTGGCAGGATCCTGAACCATTTTCTTGCTTCACCATCTAAACTCTGCACAAATAATCTCATCCACACATCTACATGCTCTACATTAAAATTGTCTGCAAAAATGTAGAAATAATTCAAATTCTCTTCAATAGTAACTCCTCCTCCATTGAATCTTGGAAAATATTTCATATAGTCATTTAGTGGAAAGGCATACAAAACTTGTGGCAAGTTTAATGGTGCATATTTGGCTGAAACAATTGCATCCATTCTATTTACAAACATATTTGCTATCTTTGGTGTTTGAGCTTTAGGGGTAAGAAAAATTGGTGATGTAGAAAGAGAAACCGTCCCTTGTGTGTAGCAACTTAGCTGTGCTGATAGTAGTTCTTGTTCTTCAGAAAACATAGGTTTATTTTTTGGACTAGAGCATGATGATGGTCCCAAAAAAAGAGGGTTTTCAAAAGAGGAATAACGTGGTTTAATTTCTTCAAAAGAGAAAGAATGAGATGATGAAGAGAGTGTTTCTGGTTCACTTTTAATATCTTTGTTGTAATCTCTCAAAGCTTCAACTACAAAAAAAGTATTTGCTTGTTCCTCTTTAATGAGATCAACAAACAACTTCCATTGATTTAGATTTATTTCTAAGATAGTTAAAGGAAAGGAAACTATAACAGGCTCAATGACAGGCTTAATTTCACTTTCAGGAATTACTTCTTCATTTGATTGGAGTTAGATAATTTCAGAAGACTGTCCTTGAGAGCTGTTTGAAGGAAATTTTCCCTTTGAGAGAGAGGATTGACTAGGAATAATTTTAGGTTTTCTTAATAAATTTTCAGGGTCTGGTACTGTTGCAACAGGCTCTGGGTCTGGGTTTTTTCTGGTAACTGGTTTCTTTGTAGATGATGAGGAAGTTGGAGGAGCTTTAGGTCCTTTTCCTTCTCTTTTAGGAGCCATAATTACCATAGAGGAGTTGCCAAGTGAAAAATCACAGTCTCATGTAATGTCCAAAACCTTGTTCACCATCAAGATTTGAATCTAATCTTGTCGTTTTCCCAGGGAATATATCTTTGTTTCTTCATCCCCAAAAAAGACACCAAAAAATTTTAGTCCCTATTGTTGCACTTGAATGTGAGATGAAAAGCTAGGGCATCATCAAGTTATTGCAATAATATTTTAAGGGTATTATGAATTGGTTTTTTAAAGGATGGTTGAAAGATGGTTTAAGGTTTCAAGGTAAACATGAAGTTCAGAATAAAGAGAAGAGATATCCCACTGATTTATTAAAGGGTAGCCACATTAATAGATTAGATAAATAAGGAAAATAAAGAGAGGAAATATGGAAGTCTTCAATCTGTTAACCCCATATGGATTTCTTATCTCAAAATGTAATTTAGAAACAAGAACATGTGCTTGAAAATAAAATCTTGATAATAACAATAACAACAAAATCTTCATTGCATTAATTAAGACCAAGAAAACAATGCATTGCAATTGAAAAATGATCTCAAGAAAGAAAAGAAATAGAACATGAAATAAGAGAAAGTTTGACCATCAACATGTCTTTTCCATTAAGCATCAATGTAGAATAAATCTATCTTACAAAGAGTTCAAAACAGGTCCCTGAGTGTCCAACTTTTTGACCACCATAAAGTCTTTCATCAGTGTATTTAAACTATACAAAATATGACTATAGATCCTATTTTCTAGTATGCAATTAGTAACAAGATCTGGTCAATGTCTATCTTCTAGGAAGATCAGCTCAAAATGAGCACTTACATTGCCAAAATAGTAAACAACTCAACAAATTAAGCCAAAACACTTTTACAACAACTTATCAAATCCCAAAAAATTTGGAATTTATCTTGATTGAGTTATCCATTCGAATTATCAAAATCCATTTGGTCAACAACAAATAGATCATCTTTCACTCCTTGAGTAAATAACATCAAAAATTTTAAAACTTTGCATGAAATAACTTCATAAGGCTATCATGATATAATGATTGCGCTAGCTTTGGTAGTCCTCTATTTCAGCTTGGTTTTGAGCACAATATTGTACCAATACAATTTGAAATTAGATTCTCGTAGCTCCTTGAGCAGTTCCTTTTGTTCCTTTCTCTTTTTCTTGAAACCCTGTATCTTCTCCTGCTGTCTGGCACTCCATTATTCCACCTGAGCCTTTCCTTTATTTATCTGCTTCACTATTTTCTGGAGTTCTTTAATCTTGTTTTTATCACTTCTAACCTTGATTTTAAACTCTGGGAATTCTTCTGCAGGTGCAGGTTTGTTTAGGTCTATAGAAGCTTAAGGTTTTCTTAGTTTGATCTGGTATCTAGAGGGTAATTATGAGCTATGATCATCATCAGAACTATCTGAGTCCCTGGCCTCTGGGAGATCTGGAATCTGATTTGGATCTGTAGAATGATTGTCTTTGTCATCAGAAACCCCACCTGTACCTTTAAACACTGCTTTAACTTTTGATGATATAGTGGTTTCTCTTGTTATAGATCTTGTAGAGTACTGAGCAAATTGTTTGCCTTTTCCTTGTGTCTTGCCCAAGTTTTTATTTTATTTTTCATTCCTGTGAAATGGAGGTATCTTTGCCTGCTCTTTAATACCTATTTTAGAATCTTAAGAATTGTCCTCTATGACTACAAGGTTCTCTTTTTTGATGTATGGATCAAACATATCCTTAGAGTTTAACTTGAACTTGTTGACAACCCTAATGGAGTTTCTCCTAGGGTATTTAGGCACAAGTGTAGGTTTCTTCCCCTGTTTTTTTCCCTTGGCACTTTTCTTAATAGTTGATTTTTGTTTATGCTTGAATGTGGATTGAATTGGGTTAACATTATAATCTTCATCCACATCTATTTCCATCTTTATCTCTGGATTAGGAAACATATCAATATCTGCATCAATTTTTGATGTCTTACCTCTACTGGTAGTAGCTTCTTCCTGACCTTTACCTATAGGAGCATCAAAAATGACTTGTTGAGTTTGCATATTCCTCTTGCTGGCCCTTGTTACCCTAGTTGCAAATGTTTCTTCTTTAATTCGGGATTCATTAACTGTACCATTCAGTTTCTGTATAGCTGATCTCTTCCCTTTGGCCTTTTTAGATTTGCTTGGCTATGGATCATTACTTAGAGACTGGATTAGCCAATCCCAGGGTCTCTGGACTTCATTCAAAGAAGATACAACCAATGTATTTATCAAAATTTGGTGGAAAAGACTACCTTTGGCTGTAGCACGATGAGACTGCACCCTTTTGGACATTTTAGATAGACTTTTTAACAAAAAATAGGGTAAATTGAGGGGGTAATCTCCATTAATGTGCATTAATAGTCTGATATGATAAATGTAAACCAATGAGAACCTACCCTTGCATGTAATATACTTGTGAATGGTAATTAAAGCAGTATGCCACTCCTTTCTGATCCATCTATGTGGTATTCCCTTTTTCCAATTAGGGTTATGTTTTTCTGGTATCAAGAACTCCATAACAACATTCTCTTTTTTACACCACCTTTCTCCACCAATTGGCAATGCAATCTCTTGCAATTGAGTGTTCAATCACCATCATCAACAATTTCCCAATCACAACTTCAAAACCATCAAATTTCTATGCGAAGATCATTGAGACCTGTTCATCGTGTCCTTGGAAGGTGGTGAAAAACTCAAACCAACTTATGTCTTTAAACCTATGTGCCATTTATGGGTAGGCTTCAAGCAATTATGTGCCCTCAGGTTCCAATCAAATGATCTGTCCACTCTTCTTCGACACCATGCTACTGGTACAGTTTTGCAAAAAGCTATGCGTAGTTTGGAAATGAGAACCTTAAAGCTCATGACTGTTAGAAACAACAATCCCTTTTAATTCAATCTCTGCACACAACATCCGATATATTAGAATAACATGTGATAGTGTTGTTTTAATGATATCAGGATGTGCTTGATTTGATGCAGGTCAGGCTGGTACAACTTGATCCCCTGCATATGATGGTTAAAACTGCAACATCAACTCTATCAACTATCGTGTAGAGCATGCAGATCCTCTAATCACGATTTGTGCAATTATGATAAGATTCGGGTTAGCTGGCGCATGTCAAAACATAATTATCCTTAGCGCTGTAGGAATAACGCTATTCTTGTAGCACCATTCATAACTTGGAAAAATTTTGAAATTTAAAATGAAATAGACAAGTGATGTGACAAATCTCATCAAATCAAGTCCCAAACCTTCAAAAACTTAAGAAAATCAGTTCAAAATGCAAAAATGCAAAACATAGCAAATCAAACCAAGGGGTAAACGTCCAAAATTTAAGAAACAAAGTATAAGCAAGGAGGATTTATGATTAGGGATACTGACTTAATTAAGAACAAAGTTAGAGACTAACAACATGGTCCTATTGTAGACAACAAGATTCAGGGCTGAATTACATCATTCATACACTTGTTTTTCAGAGGTGTTGATCTATTTTTGATAGTCTGTGTAGTCTTGTCTGTTTGTGAATTAGTTTTAATGACTGAAAAAGACTATTGTGTAGAGTCTAGTGGGTAACAATCTATGGCAACCTGATCCATATTTTCAAGTTCAGTTTTTGATTTTTTGTTGGAAGTCCTTTTGTATCTTTCATCGGGGACGTCTAAGTTTGACCTTGGTCCAAAACTTCCTCAGGAAATTTTGTAAAGAGAATGATTCTTTGATGAATTGGAATGAAATAAAGGATTGATTTATGTCTCATATGTGTTGATTATTGACTTGGTGTCTTTACTTATGTCTCTATATTTATTTCAACGTCTGATATATTAATAAAATTACATAAAAAATGAGTTTTTCAGCAAGCTTTTAATTACAAAAAACAACCTAAGCACTTGTAAACAATACTTGTGAATTAGGATATCAGTTTTGATGGCTATAAACATAGGATGATATTCTCGTCTATCTTGATTTAGCCAAGCAGGATCTGAAAATGTTTGAGTAAGATCATTTCATATCTTTTCCTCAACATTTATTTGGCGACCATACTGGGGAGATCTTCAATATCTCTCTGGTTAATTTTTATATTTGATTATCATTCAATACATCCATTTTTCGGATATTGATTCTTTGTCTGTTTTATTTCTTAATGACTGTGCCTGTTGCAAGGCAGCCCAATATTGAGCCCAGTCTTCAAGATTAGACCAACATTTCTTTGAATTTGTTCAACACCATTTTAGACACTGCCAATACTCGTGTTGAGCTTAATCATTCATGGGCAGCAATTGAACGAGATATTATTGCCCAAGAACATTGGGAATCTAGACGTAGACAACCTAGAAATCAACAATAACTTCCTTGTTCCTTCTTTTTGTCCTTACTTTCATGTCCTTAGACTCTCGTGTTTCTAGAAGAAGAAGAGGCTTATCACATGAAATTAATCCTATTGCTGAAATAGGAAGAAGGAACGTTGTGTTGTCAACCCAACAAAGTGCTCTAAGAATAACTTTGCCCGATTCATCAAGTTCATCTTTTTGTCCCTCACCTATCATGCACATGATGACATCTAGTGGTGGCTCTGGTGGCACTGGAAGTGCTTCCTCCTCTCAGTCTTCATCTTCGTTAGTGATTGGTAGCTTATACATATCCCTGTCCAATCTACCACAAATCCAACCAAACTCATTAAAAAACATGGGATTTTTTAGTTTAAAGAAGATGCCACAACCACATCATGGCATGTGTCCTCTCCTCTTAACCTAGCACCTTCTACTCATCCACTTCCTAAGTTCAAAGAGAATCTCCCTATGTTTTCGGGAAACAACACTGTCACTACAAATGAAAACCCGATGGCATTTTCTAATGCCTTTCACATTATAGGAGCCAATGACAATGATACTTGCATGCACCTATTCGTCAATTCCTTGGAAGGAAAGGCTGCGGCCGGTTTCTTTGACCTTCCTCCTAAGACTCTATCTACTTGGGAGGAGTTAGTTTATTGGTTCAGATCCACCTATGGGAAATCCAAAATCCCAACTGAGCAGTTACAGGAGTACAATAATACTGCTTATAAGGATGGTGAGACCATCAAGTCTTTCAACTTGCGTTTCACCAAGCTATACAATCAAATACTTGAACTCATTTGACCTTAGAACCAAGCCGATTTCATGCATTACTATAATGTATTACCTTCCCATATCATCATAAGATTGGGGAAAAAGCTGTTGATAATCTCGGTTCTTCTCTGCATACTTGTTTAGAGTATGAAGAAAAAATCGAAAGAACAGGTATTCCCCAGGGAGAATCAGTTAAATAGATAGACATGTCCGCCTGTTGTGGGGTATTCTACCCTACGGACTAATAAGCTAGGGCTCTAAACTTATACGCAGAAAATGACCCTTAAGACTTAACTTTTGACCTTCTACCCGAATCTGAAACCTCTTTCTTCACATGCATACAAGAGAAGAATAA
>ML778285.1:445212-458912 GCA_009831015.1 Picea engelmannii
GCCCAGTAAGAAGTTAGGGCGCGGGTTGCTTGTTCTGAGTGGTTTTTGAGGAGTTACTCAACATGGCTTTGGCTAGGAAGAGGCATGAGTTGGCCTGATGCCAGGTAAACCTGTATGGTGCATTTTAGGGTTATAACACCGCCCTCTTACAACTAATGCAAGATATGAATAATCGTATGATAGCGTATGAGAGAAACAAAAATGTCTCCCCTCTAACCCTTGGAGCTTCATCCTCCTCTGCACCTCCCTTTAGAAACCCAATTGAAAATAATTTTCAGCCTAAATCTATCTTGCCTTGAATTTGGTGTAACTTTTGTAAGGAACACCACGAGGAAGCCACATGTGAGGTGAGGAAGAGTGCCAGAGATAATATCTTTGGTAAAGGACTAGAAACTACCATCGTTGTCCTAGATTTTGCAAATCCAGAAGATGTCATGATCATCAATACTAGGAACAAATCCTACACTCCCAAAGGCAAATATGGTCCTCCCCGCAATTCTTCTAGCCCAAGCTCATCATCACCAGCTGCTACGGTTTATGTTCCTAAGGTTCCTGACAATCAAGAAACAACTCCCCCTCTCCCCTCTTCCAAATACAATATTCTGAATCAGTTGGCCAACATTAAAGCATATGCCACCATTTTGGACATGGTTGCTATCCTTGAACAACATAGGCATCTGAAACAATTCATGGAAGGAAAGGATTCTATTGTAGCCAACCTCTTTGAAGAGGTGAATGAAGAGGATTCGTCTGTAAATAAAGTAGGTGTACATAACTTTAGATACCCTGTAAAAATCCCCCTTTTTACATTTCTGTAAGATTATGGATAAGATTACCAATTGTTGCCTCATTAATGGCGGTTTGGGCCCAAGTGTGATGTCGAAGATTATTATGGAAGATCTAGGCTTGTCTTGTACAAATGAAAATGCCAGAAGCATGCTCTCCTATAATATCCTACAAAAAACGACCATAGGTGAGATTAAGGATGTGACCTTTGTTTTGTGCGCACACCATAAAATAAGGACAACCCTTAGTATTCAAGTAATTGATATGCCAGTAAGCAATTACTCAATCATCTTCAGAATATATTGGCAAGCCTTAATGGGTGGATACCTCTCACTCAACGAAACACATTTATCCGTTCCTCGGAATGGTAAAAACATTATAGTCCTTAGAGAGGGAAAGATTTCACCTTACATAGAGAGTGTCCCACAACCTAATGTAAACTATATCAAAGAAGACTTAGGAGTGTATTCCATCTTTTCTGAGGAAGATAACATTCCCTTGGAATAAATTGATTTAGATGATGGTATGTGGCACACACACTTTTGTGGTTCATGCTCTAATGAAGGTAACGGAGCTGGCGTTATCCTGATTTCTCCTGTAGGAAAATTCCATAAATTTTCTTATAGATTGGAGTTTGCTTGCACGAACAATGTCACTGAATTCAAATATTTATTACTAGGCATTGAAAATGCCTATAATCTTGGCTGTGGTCACCTTTCAGTTTTTGGGGATTTCGAGCTTGTTGTGAAACTTGTACATAATATTTACTCCCCTAGCAACAAGTTGATGAAACGATACACCCAAATTGTTTGGTCACTTATCTTGAACGTATTATCTTTCAACATCACTCATGTTAAGAAAGAATTGAACTCAATGGCTGATCGATTAACTGTTTTTGCAGCCTCTCCTACTCGACAACTTCTGCCACATAGACATGATTGTACTTTTCAATCTCTATATCGTCCACATATCCCTGAAAATATAGAATATTGGCAGGTCTTCCCTAATGATGAGAGAATTTGTGCTTTCATTCAAAATGAACCTTTTAAGCCCAAGGAAATTATATCCATAGAAGATGACAAGATTCCTAAAGGCTTGACTCTCCTAGAGAGTTCGTTTTCATCGAGTGATGTAGGTAATAAAGAGAAACAGAAAGAAGAGGATTCAGAAAGGAAGGTGGGTGAAACCATCTCCTTGAACATTGGGACACCCGAGTCTCCAAATAATGTTAAAATAGGTGCCCAATGTTCTGATGAGGAAAAATTGAAGTTTGCCAAGCTCCTTGGTGAATTTCAAGATGTTTTTTCTTGGTCTTATGAGGATCTTCGTGGTTTTGATCTTGGTCTTATACAACATGCTATCCCCATCAAGGAAGGAATAAAACCATTTAGGAAAAAACAAATACCTATCAACCTTGCACTGGAAGCAACTATTCGAAAGGAGTTGGAAAAACTCTTGAAGGCTGGGATCATCTTTCCAGTCAAATATTCTGAATGGGTTTCAAATTTGGTCCCTATTCGAAAATCGATTGGTCAGATCATATTATGTGTTGATTTTCGCACATTAAATCGAGCCAGTATAAAATATCACTTTCCTCTCCCTAACATGGAAATGATTTTGCAGCAAGTTGCAGGGTCACAAATGATGTCCTTACTTGACAGTTTTTTCGGTTATAATCAAGTCAAGGTTAACAGGGTAGATAAATATAAAACCACCTTTATCACTCGCTGGGGTACCTTTTCTTATGAATGTATGCCTTTTGGCTTATCTAATGCAGGTGCCACTTTTCAAAGATCTATGCAAATAGCTTTCGACGATTTGATCAGCAAGATCATTTAGATTTACCTTGATGACTTAACTGTTTACTCTAAAATCCGATCAGATCATTTTGGTCATCTAAAAAGGGTTCTCATGCAATGTAGGAAATTTGGCATCTCTCTAAATGCTTCTAAGTCCATTTTCGGCATTACCGAGGGCAAGCTCCTTGGACACATTGTCTCCAATTTAGGAATAAGCATTGATCCCGAAATAATTGCTCCCATCCTTTATCTGCCTGCTCCCACATCCAAGAAGGAGGTTCAGGATTTTATGGGGGTTATTAACTTCATTCGTAGGTTTGTTCCACATTTTTCTATTATGGTTAAACCAATTCATATTTTGCTTAAGCAAGATCGTTCTTTTTCTTGGACAGATGACGTCGAAAATGCTTTTGTAGGAACCAAGAAAGGAATCAGTTCCGCACTAGTTTTGGCAAAGCCGGATTTTGAGAAGGAATTCACGATATATACTAATGCCACTGAGGAAGCAGTTTCTGCTATCCTCATGCAAAATGATGACCAAGGTAATGAAAAACCAGTGGATTACATGAGTCAAAGTTTGTCTGATGATGAATTTAAATATTCTTTTATTGAGAAACATGCTTTCTCTCTTGTTAAAGCTGTTGAGAAGTTTCACCACTTCATCTTAGGTAAGCATACATTGGTAAAAGTCCCTTTACCTGCTGTCAATTTTTTACTCCAACAGACTTATCTTTCACGGAAACTTGCACATTGGCTTGCCAAGATCCAGGAGCATGAATTTAATATCGTGACTTCTACCACTATCAAGGGACATGAATTAGCCCTTCACTTAGCTCAGCATGCTGAGAATAGTGAAGAAATTGATAAAGAATATAGTTCCCTATCAACTCTCTTTTACATGGATAACCAGATCCTCCCTGTGTCTGAACATCCATGGTACAAGAATTTAATTTACTATTTACAAAACCAAATATGTCCAGACAACTTAGACACTCATCAAAGGAGAAGGCTACGTCTTGAATCTGCAAGATACGTCATTATAGGAGACCTTTTTTTTTGAAGGTATGCTGATGGTGTGTTGCTTCACTGTGTACACAATGAAGATGCACATAAACTGTTGCAGGAAACTCATGGTTAATCAAATTCAACCATTCATGTAGGAGGATATTTTTCTGCTAAGACCACTTCTTTCAAGATTATTAGAAAAGGATACTATTGGCCTTCAATCTTTCATGATTCTTATGTTTTCTCCAGGTCTTGTGACAAGTGACAAATTTTTTCCAGAAAAGAAAGCCTTTCAACCATGCTTTTACAGCCTATCCTCCCAGACTTTCCCTTTTCAAAGTGGGGATTGGATTTTATAGGTCCTATAAATCCTCCATCTTCAACAAGACAATTTTTTATTTTGATAGCCACATACTATTTTACAAAATGGGTTGAAGCTGTCCCACTTAAGCATTCAACAACGATCGGGTAATTTCTTTCCTTGAAAATAACATCTTTTCTAGATTTGGTCTTCCATTGGAAGTTATTATAGACAATGGTCCCACTTTCATTTCTGCTAAGCTGACCTAATTTTTAGCTAAGTTGGGGGTTAATCATTTCACCTCATCAGTTTATTATCTCTAAGGAAATGAGCAAGTTGAGTCTACCAACAAAAATATGGTAAGAATCGTTAAAAGGCTCATCGAAGATAAGCCTCGTTAATGGTACACTCTACTCACTTACGCCCTTTAGGTAGATCGAACTACCGCCAAGGTAAGCACTGGTTGCACTCCTTTCCATCTTGTTTATAGTCAAGAAGCCCTCCTGCCTACTGAGCTGGGAATTTCTTCCTTGAGGTTGATGCTACAGATCGAAGAATTAAATTCTTCTGATGTTTCACAAAGGATAAACACATTCCTAGCCTTAGAAGAGCAAAGGATGTTTGCCTTGAATAATATAAAAAGAAGACAACAGACTGTTAAGAAGTATTTCAACAAGAGTGTCAAGACTGTCAAATTTAAAGTCAATGAGAAAGTACTGTTGTGGGATTCAACTCACGCTGATAGGGGAAGACATTCAAAATTTCAAAAATTATGGCTGGGTCCTTTCAAAATCACTTTTGTCCTGGGTACTTATTCTTACATTCTAAAATATTTACAGGAGCGATTGTTTTGCTACAACACTAATGGTTCTCACTTGAAACATTATGTGGAACCAACTTGACAAGTTCTAACGTTGTTTGGATTTTCTGTATTTTAGTAGTCTAGATCTGCTTTCATTTTTTTCCACTGTTTTTATTTATGCTTTACAGTAGTTTGATTTCTGCTTTTTGTTTTTAACAATTTTTTGCTGCTTTTACATTTCTGACACTTTATTTCTGCTGTTTTAATGTTTGCAATTTTAATTCTGTCATAATTTTATTGCTTTTTCATCTTTTAGTTGATTTTGGTCAAGAATAAGGTGTTGGATCTTTTCTACCATAATGATATTCCTGCAAGATATTGTTAGTCAATAAAAATAAAGCTTACACAACTGTTATGATGTTCCCCTTGAAAGCACTTGAATTTGCTATCTGCTTTCACTACTGTCTTTTAAAGAATTTGGTTATCTCCTGCTTCTGCTTTCCATTTCTTCATCCATTTGAGAATTTAAAAGAGCAAGTCCATAATTTTCCTCCTTGAAGTGAAGAGAAAATTCCGTTTGAATGATTATGCACATAGTGGTAAACCCCCTCATACTTAACATTTTTCATGAATTATTCCCAAATTCCCGATCATTTTTCCATTAAATCCGCCCACTTTCCCCTGTTGCATAATATTCCTGGTTATATTTCCTTGACCTACTGTTCTGGGTCTGCGAAACCATGAGCTCTGAGTTCTAAATCTACTGGAAACAAATTTCTCTGTGGAGTCGCCAGTTTGTTGACGATAAATATCGCAATGAGGATTTTTCCCGCAAAGTATTGCTAAAATCCTATTATTATAAGCTGATGATACATATATAATACTAGTAGGTGGGACCCCCTTGTAGATTGGAGGATCAGATGAGTTCTTAATTGATATTTATATTGTTGTTTGACACTTCTTATAGGGCCCTACATGATGATGATGAAATACTGGTTCTATTTGCGACAAATAGTAGATGGATAATGGATGCTATATGTGGGTTTTGTTACTCTAAATTCTCATTTCCATGTCATGATGACTTATGTGAACTTTTATTACAATGCTATTGGTTCCATGATCTATTACATGTTACACCTGCACAAAAACACATGTTAGTCATGATAAGAAATAAAAGCAATATAAAAAAAATTTCAAGGAAGATGAGCTATCCTATACTATGCTATGCTACATTATATGCAAATGAAATTAAAAGAATTATTGTTAGTCCTAGCTAACAAAGTTAGTGGCTATACAATGTATTGAGTTATATGAAGGCACATTCGATATGTGTTATGGTTTTGGACATTGGTTAGTATGGATAGGGTGGCGCACTTGGCAAGTAATGGATGTTGGTTTCGATGCATGGATTAATTGGATGGATTAATTGATGGTTGGCTGGCGTGTACTAAGTAATTGAATGAATGGAGGATAGAAACGACGTGAATTTACTACACGTCACTCCATACCTCTCCCATTGGCCGTCACCCTAGCTTGGCTATTGTTCAATTGTTGTTCGCTATGGTTAAGATCCGATTTTCAGGCAAGGGAAGAATTGCTCGACCAAGATCATGTTTTTAAGGATTTTTGGTTACATGTATGTCTTTTCTGCCATCCATGAATTTGATCTGGCTATGAAATAGATGTTGGCTCGATGATGTATTGGTCTATGATTTTCTTCAGACTGATAACTATGTAAACTTGTGATATTTATCTGGAATGGTTGGTTGTGTGTATTCATTGTAAATGAAAAAAATTGATAGTGAAGTCACGATTTTATTGATGATTATGTGTGGTGGAAGCCATGAAGGTTCTTTGTTGTCTTATGGGTTTTGGTTGAAGGGTTTCATTCGGTCCAGACTTGCTAGCTGTCTCCACATAGTTCTTGTAAACTTACCATTCGTCTTTGGGTTATGGGGTTGATGTGTTTGATTTTGAACCACCTTGGGTCATTGCATATCATTTTCACCTGGTAGTGGGTTCGTTATGTTGTTGGTGTTTGTGCAATGGGTTATGATGGATACTATGCCAAGACGCTCACTTTAGGGATTGGTTTCTATTTCATGGCTCTAATTTTATATCAACATTATTATTTTGGGTAAAATTGCGAGGGTTATGCCCTACGTGTTCTCGGTGTTATTTATTGGCCAGTGAGGAACCTCTGCTCCTCTATTCAGAATCTCTCCTGCTTGGTGTGAACTGTCACCCGTCTTGCAAAAAAATGGTATGCGGTCTAAGTCTCCACCGTGTTGTCTCGAAGGGTTCTCCTCTATATTTGGTGTGGTTGAATCCAGTCTCCCTGTGTTGGTTCCACCAAGCGAACCCTTGACTACTCAGAGCCCACCCTTGATTATTTTAAGCCTAATTTTGATAAATGAACCAATTATTTTTGGTCGGGCACATGGTTGACTATTATGAGTTGGTGGAGTATCGTTGACAATGGTTGATTATTGGTTGTCTCTATTAATAGCATTGGCATTGGTTTTATGATTGGTGTATAATCACTATATTCTTTGGTTTACATTACAATTGATTGTTTGTTGTCTATGAGAAATAACCATGGTCTTTCCCCCTCATTTTAACATTTTTTTCACTCAATACAACCCCTCGCATATCCCAAAACCTTTGTTCACCCCCTTCTCATTGACAACAATTAAACAATTTGTATGGATTGGATTGCATGAGTCTGATATGTTGTTGAGCCAAAATTTATTTCATATTTTAAAAAGAGTTGTCATGTATGGTGGTTAAAGAAAATATTTTCTAATTAATCATGCATACAGGAATGAGATTTTTCAGTTGAGGTATCCATGGAAGAGGTAACCGAGGAAGAGGTAATTAGAACAGGGGCCCTAGAAGACCAAGATTCTCCATACACTTTGATGCTAACTCGCAAGAGTTAGACCAACTATTTCAAGATGGGTTTTTTTAATTGTATTGGGAAAGGAGTGGTCCAACCTAGGCTTGAAAGGCCTCCCTTCCAAGCCGCATAGGTCCTTGGTATCCCCGTGCCCCCTCATGTCTCATTGCAGCCTGAAGTTACTGAAAATGATGGATGGAAAGAGATTTTCCACCCGACAGTCTCCCAACATCATGGATAGCCTAACTTTGTTCGACAACACAGGTATTCCAACATAGGACGAACACCTTCAGTAACCACTCACATAACCAGATCAAACATCAACACATCGATGTTTTCACGTGGTAAAACCCCTACGGGGAAACATCCACGGCCCCAACCAACGTAGCCACTTGTAGCAGTTTATTAATGCAAAGAAAAAGATTACAAAGAGATTTTACAAGAGAGTTTCTCACAATCGATCATCGGAAAATGACCCTCCATGCTCTTTAAATAGAGATCATGGACCAATCGGGTGTTAAGACATAGATCAATGGCCGTTAAGATTGAGGAGAGTATGAACCGTCAAATCACTCTATGTCGGGAACATATCGTGACCATCGGATTTCCTAACTACAAATACATACTAATGCATACCAAAGAAACATACTTTTACCTAACGACACAATAGACCAAGTAGATCTTAACTAACTCCTAAGTGTCTAAATATACTAACATCCCCCCTTAAGAACAACTTGGGATAGGATTGAAGGATTTACAATAGTGACACAATAGGATAAGGAAGGAGGCATTAGAGCCTATCCCCACTTAATGACAACTTCTTGAACTCCTAACAAAGATCAAAGTTTGGAAAACTTCGCTTCTGTAAGATACTTTGTGAAAATGTTTGCAACTTGATCTTCTGTAGGGAAAAAAAGCACTTCAATAACTTGATCATGAATGAGCTTTTTGATGAAGTGCATGTGTAGCTTGATGTGTTTGCTACGCTGATGTTGAACTGGGTCTTTGGTGAGCTTGATGGCACTCTGATTGTCATACCAAAGGCTGGTCGGATGATGGTGCTAGAATCAAAACTTTGAAAGGATCTGTCAAAGCCACAAGGCTTCCTAACTTGCATTTACCGCTGCTCGGTACTTTGCTTTTGTTGAAGAAAGTGCAATAGCCTGTTGTTTCTTACAGGCCCACGTGATAGGTCCTGAACCAAGGCTGAAAGCATAACCTGCAGTAGACTTCCGATCATCAGGGTTTCCATCCCAATATGAATCAGTGAAACCAACCAATAAAGATGTCCCCCCTGAACTGTAATGTATCCCGAACTGAATTGTACCACAAACATAGTGAAGTATCCTTTTAGCTTCTTTCCAATGGATTTCATGGGGTGTTTGTATATATTGGGCAATAAGACCAACATCAAAGGAAAGATTAGGATGGGTATGATTCAAGTATAAGAGGCTACCAACTAACTGATGGTACAGGGTGGCATCAAGTTCAAGAGAAGTACAAGTGGTAGAAAGCTTGACTCCAGACTGGAAGGGAGAAGGGGTTGGTTTACAATCGTCCATGTGAAAGCGACAAAGAAGGTCACAAGCGTACTTAGATTGGGAAAGAAAAATTCCTTCATTGGTTTGCAAAACTTGGAGGCTAAGGAAATAGTGCAAAAAGCCTAAGTTTGTCATTCCAAATTTCTTCTTAAGGCTAGTTTTCACATGGTTTAAAAGTTTTGAGTCACTACCAGTAAGGATAAGGTCATCGACATAAAAGACAAGGATTATGAGATGGATTCCTACTTTCTTGGTATAAACATTAGGATCATAATGACATCTAGAGAATCTAGTGGCAATAAGAAAGCTATCCATTTTGGCATACTAAGCTCCTGGAGCTTGCTTGAGACTATAAATAGATTTCTTGAGGCGACAAACAAGGCTAAAGTCATTCTGGACATAACCAGGAGGTTGTTCCATGTAGATTTCTTCTTGCAAATATCCGTGCAAGAAGGCGGATTTAACATCCATCTGATGGACCTCCCATTTATGTGAAGTAGAAAGGGCAAGAACAAGGTGGATGGAATTCATTTTTTCTACATGGGAAAAGGTTTCATTATAGTCAGTTCCTTCAACTTGGAAAAATCCTTTGGCAACTAACTAAGCCTTGTGTCTTTCAACACTTCCATCTGATGCATACTTAGTTCTATAGACCCATTTGCATCTAACAAGTTTTCTTCCTTTTGGATGAGGTACAAGATCCCAAGTATCGTTTGCCATTAAAGAATGATACTCTTCATTCATTATTGTATCCCAATCTGGATGACCCGAAGCTTCTGCAAATGTCTCTGGATCATGTGTTTCTGAAACTTGAGCCAAAAGAGAAGAGGCTCACTGGAACTATGAACGTGTCCGATGATGATATGAAGGATCACCGACAAGATCACCAACTGCTTCTCATGTTGAAAAAACCCATCTAGGAAGTGGTGGAGATGGTGCTGGTGCTAGTGCTGGTTCAAGTTCAAAGGACTCATCTAGAAACGAGTGAGCATGCATAGGTGGATTTTCATCCTCACTGTCATCATATGAAGAAGAAACCATATCATAAGAAGGAACAAACGTCGAATATGGATTGCAGACCGAAGAAGGCACAATCATTGAATTAGGCTCACAGGCCAAAGAAGGCACAAACGCCGAATTAGGCTTGCATACCAAGATACTTTCATCAAATTTAACATCTCTTCTAATAATAATTTCATTACAATGTGATTGAAGAAGTCTGTAACCTTTGACATCTTCATAATAACCAACAAATATACACTTCTCACTTTTAGGCTGCAATGCTTTCCTTTTCTCATCAGGAATGTGAGCCCATGCTATACTACCAAATACACAGAAGTGACTTACATTTGGTTTAATTTTAGTCCAAGCTTCTTCTCGTGTTATATTTTTAAGAGCCTTTGCGGGAGTGCAATTTACTATTTAATTTTCACAGTTGTGGCTTCTTCCCAATACTTTAGACTTAATCCATTAGATTGGATCATACAATTAGCCATTTCTTTTAATGTGCAGTTCTTTCTCTCAACAACACCATTTTGTTGTGGTGTATATGGAACAATGTGTTGCATTTGGATTCCCTGTGTAGTGCGGTAGTTTGTAAAATTATTGTTCACATATTCAACTCCATTATCTGTTCTTAACTTTTGAATTTGATGTCCAGATTGCTTTTCTACAAGAGCCTTGTAGGCCAAAAACTTGTCAAAAACTTCACTCTTAAGTTTTAAAAAGTAAAACCAAGTATGTCTGGAAAAATCATCAATGAAAGTTAAGAAATACTTGCACCCAGAAAAGGAAGGAGAAGAAAGTGGACCACACAAATCACTGTGAACAAGCTGTATAGGGCCCGAGGCATGCCAAGAGGCACGTTTGTCAAAACTGTCCCGATGATGTTTTCCGAGAACACAACTGACACAAACACCATCTCTGCATGAAACAAGAGGAAGACCAATCACCATCTGTTGATTACATAGTTGTTGCAATGAGAGATAGTTTAGATGACCAAACCTCTCATGCCAAAGTTTGCTCAAGTCATCGCTATGAGCAACAAAAACTGATGAAAAAGTTGATGACCCAAAGTTGTCAAACTTGTACAACTTGGTAATATCATCAACAATTCTAGTTGCAAGAACATGCTTAGGATCTTTTAGATCCTTGATTACAACTTGGTGAGGTGAAAACTCGACGGTTTTACCTTCACCTGAATGAGTGATTTGATATACTGATAGAAGGTTACAAGAAAGACTTGGAACACATAATACATCATTGAAATGACCATTATCTACTTGAACTGTTCCAAATCCTACAACACTAAGAGATTTATCATCACCAACAAATATTTTCTTGGTGTTACATTCATTTAGAGCATAAAATATGGCTTAATCCTTAGCCATATGATAAGATGCTCCTGAATCAATAAGCCACTCATCAGAAGAAGAAGTAGTAGTAGAATTTGAATTGAAGGAGAAACCAGAAACAAAAAGTGCATGTCCGTGAGAAGAAGAAGTAGAATCAATACTGATGTTGTGCTTCTTCATCGCTGCTTCTAAAGCTACCATCTTCTTGAAACATTTGGACTCATCATGACCATCTTTATCACAAAAGTTGCAATGTCTGTTAGTATTCTTACTTTTATTTTTTGCTCCTTTGTCACTAGTAGGAGATGAAGTTGTTTGAGCATGTTTGAGACCCTTATGTTGTTTGTTGTTGTAGCGAGGATGTTGCTTCTTGGGATACTTGTGTTTATGTTTCTGCTGGGTAACTAAGGCTTTATTGGAGGGACCTGCAGTGTTGATCACTCCAAATTGTACAAGCTTATTTTCCTCTCGAATCAAAGAAGCACAAAATGACTCAAGAGTGGGTTTTTCATAAGCTTATTCCCCTAGAGCCTCTCTCATGGCATAAAAGGTAGATACTAACACATAATATGCACTATCTAGCTTATAAAGAATAAGATAGATGAAACACTCTTCCTCCATATTTATCTTACATTCTTCACATAAAATTAGGAGTGTTTTAAACCTAAATAGATAGTCTCCAAGGCAAGATAAATCATTTGAACTCAAGGTCAGTATTTGATTTTCTAACTGTTGTGCTCGAATAATATTGAGTTTACCAAACACAGATTCAATCGTGTTCCAAGCTTCTTTGGGGTCATCAATATCTTGAAGGTGGTACCTTAAATCAAGAGAGATGGACATTCCAATTAGTCCACAGGCTTCGTCATTCCTATTATCCCACTTGGCTTTCTTATCAACATCAATGGGTGATTTTTCGTTTCCCAAGGTAATCCGGTACAAGCCTTTACTTCTTAATAAATCTTCCATATGAGATTTCCATTGGAAGTAGTTGTTGTTGGTAAGGAAGACAATACTTGTAGAAGCCATATTAAATATGTAGATAATGTGGATTTAAAAACTGAAAATGATGATCTTGATGGAAATATCTCGAAAAATTATGCGGTTTTAAAAAAAACGGCACTGAAAATGGACTTCCGATGTTAGAGTTATGCCCCTTTTAAAAAAAATGCACAATCGATAACCAAATGACCACGTGATTGTGTAAGTTGCTTTATGAAGTGACCCACTTTTATAAAGAGAAGTGGGGATCACTTTTACAATGAAGTTAATTTATAACAGAAAAGATGCATGCAAAATAAATAACTCTAAAATAAAATATTCAAGCTACTTATAGTGATTCACTTTTATATTTGAAGTGAAATACACTTTACAATTTTAACATGAACTTTTTCAAAAAAAAAGTAACAAAAGAGAGACTTGAACTCAAGACCTCTTACTTAATAAGGAAACTTTTAACCAAATGATCTAGCAAAACATATTGTAATGTTCAGAAGGAGGATTGGAGGTGTTGTTGTTGTTGTGGAATACAGCCTTGGAGAGTGTGCTAAAAAAAAACTCTTTTCACACAAGAAAACAATTTCGCTTTTCGATGAAAACAAGGGTTAGATATCGATTAGCTTACCCGGAAGATGCACATTTTCCTATCTGTTTCTGATTTTCTGAGATCACACAGGGAGCGGGGAAAAGAGCATACACAGATCGTGTTGGTTGTGGAGCCTGATTATCTTCCTGATTTATAGGTCTTTTACTTTCAGTCATGTTTATACCCCATGAAGTATTTACACCCCAGAAGTATGTACACTCTTCCACACGGGGGAGTGCAGAGGGGGGGTACCCCCTCTGCGGGGTCCGAGGGGCCTATCCCCCCGGCTGGGGGGTCTGGGGGCAAGCGGGGGTTCGGGGGCGAAGCACCCGAAGCAAAAATTGCCTTATAAAAGTATATTGTAATTTCATTGTAAATCTGGACCGTTCATTATAAGGTCGCATATCTAATGGTAGAGATTATGTTAGGGTTTTTTGCCCTAAAAGGCAACCCTCTTTTATGAGAGAAATGTATTGCGGCTATGCATGGTGGTGAATATTGTATTCTGAGAGAGGAGACTATGAGAGAAAGAAGAGGAAGTTATAGTGGGTTTTGCTGTAGGTTGTATCCCTTCATTTGCTGGATAATAATAAAGGAAGGACCTGGCAATTTCTCTGGTGGACGTAGC
>ML778285.1:462780-475873 GCA_009831015.1 Picea engelmannii
GAATCCTGCAGACATGTTAACAAAGGGAGTAACCAGGGAGAAACTGAGTTCTTGCTCAGTTTCAGTTGGTCTTCAAGAATGAAGATGAAGATGAGAAATTTGCCAGGTCCAAGAAGGTTCAGAGTCCAGCATATACAACAACAATGGAGTTGTTGAGATCAGTCTCCAAGTGGGAGATTGTTGGTTGTGGATCCTGATTATCTTCCTGATTTATAGGTCTTTTACTTTCAGCCGTGTTTATACCCCATGAAGTATTTACACCCTAGAAGTATGTACACTCTTCCACGCGGGGGAGTGTAGAGGGGGGGTACCCCCTCTGCGGGGTCCGAGGGGCAAGCGGCCCCCCAGCGGGGGTTCGGGGGCGAAGCCCCCGAAGCAAAAATTGCCTTATAAAAGTATATTGTAATTTCATTGTAAATCTGGACCGTTCATTATAATGTCGCAGATCTAACGGTAGAGATTATGTTAAGGTTTTTTTCCCTAGAAGGAAACCCTCTTTTATGAGGGAAATGTATTGCGGCTATGCATGGTGGTGAATATTGTATTCTGAGAGAGGAGACCGTGAGAGAAAGAAGATGAAGTTACAATGGGTTTTTCTGTAGGTTGTATCCCTTCATTTGCTGGATAATAATAAAGGAAGGACCTGGCAATTTCTCTGGTGGACGTAGCCCACACTGGGTGAACCACGTAAATCTGTGTCTCTCTTGTATTGTGTGTCTTCTGTGTTTTGTTTCTGCATTTGTTTTATTTATTGCTTCACGGTCCTGTTTTTCTAACAGATCGAAAAGATTAGCAACCCGGAAATAAATAAAACAAAACCAAAATACTACTCAACAAAAATTTAAAAAAATGCGTATTCAAGATTTATACCTCTGGATCTGACTGTAATGGCCGTATCTTGGGAAAAACAAACCTTTTTGAGTGAAACGAAAAGTGTTCATGACTGAAATGAGTGCTCTGGATGCAATGGAACAATCCTCTCAGCTCAAAAATTTATGGATATGATAGAATATGGAGATGAGGCAACTCGGCTTCACAATCTCGATCTACAACAGGAGCGGGTCTTCAAACAGGCTTTGATACCATGTTCAAAAACACAGGTATTCCAATAGAGGATGAACACCTTTAGTAACCACTCACATAAACAGATCAAAGATAAACACACCAATGTTTTTACATGGTAAAACCCCTACGGGGAAACATCCACGACCCCATCTAACGCGACCACTTGGAGCAGTTTATTACTGCAAAGAAAAATATTACAAAGAGATTTTACAAGAGAGTTTCTCACAATCGATCATCGACAAATGACCCTGCATTCTCTTTAAATAGAGATCATGGACCAATCAAGTGTTAAGCCACATATCAATGGTCGTTAAGATCGAGGAGAGTATGAACCGTCAGATCACTCTATGTCGGGAACATATCGTGGCCGTCAGATTTCCTAACTACAAATGCATTCTAATGCATACTAAAGAAACACACTAGAAAACACACTTTTACCTAACGACACAATAAACCAATTAGATCTTAACTAACTCCTAAGTGTCTAAATATCCTAACAAACTAGTCTTTACTTGCTCTCCCACCTATCAATCAAATTGTCCAAGATGCCCCTGTCCACTCACCAGTTTAGTCTTCCCATGTGAGTAAAAGGTTGAAAACCGAGGCCCACCATGCCCCTAACAAAGGAAAAGCCACTACTACCCCTTCCTCACCCTCCAATGGCTCTGATAAATCCATGTCCTCCCGGATGCATTTGAGGGACGATTTCTCTCATGTGATAAATGAGATTAGGCCTAAAGGCTCAAAACAACCTAAGGAAAATTCAGAGAGATCAAAAGGTGACAACAACAACAAAGGAAGGATTGCCTATGAGAGTGGGAAATATGGATTTTAAGTTTTATTTTATTTATTGTTGATGACAGTTGACTTCAGAAATTTTGGACAACATGCTCTTTTTTGGATATATGAGTAATATATTTTGAAAATAATTTCAAATATCATTGAGATAAATTGTCAAATATGAATGTAATGATGAGAGTCAGAAGGAGGGATGTTTTGTTTAATTAACTAGTCGTGTTATGATTGTTAAAATCTAAAGGGAGTCACAAGGGGTCCCACCTACTAGTTATTATTTATTTAAAAACCCTTATTATGATTTATTAATTTCCCCCCCTAACTAAAAATTTGGTTGAGTTTTTAGTTAACTTAACTAATGAAGTAGTTCAACTACTTCAACCAATTCTAATTTGCTTAAAGGAAAAGGGAGAGGGAGGAACAAGAGGAGAATAGAAGGATACACATACTAAGGTTTGCTCTTAGAGTTTTTGTGGAGATAATTGAATTTTAATTCATTCCTTAGTTCATTAGAAGCCTAATTCTTTTTTATGATAGCAGGGTCCTATTGTAGACAACAAGATTCAGGGCTGAATTACATCATTCAGACACTTTTTTTCCAGAGGTGTTGATCTATATTTGATAGTCTGTGTAGACTTGTCTGTTTGTGAATTAGTTTTCATGACTGACAAAGGCTATTGTGTAGAGTCTAGTGGGCAACAATCTGTGGCAAGATGATCCAACTTTTCAAGTCCAGTTTTTGATTTTCTATCAGAAGTCCTTTTGTATGTTTCATCGGGGATGTCTAAGTTTGACCTTGGTCCAAAACTTCCTCAGGAAATTTTGTAAAGAGAATAATTCTTTGACGAATTAGAATGAAATAAAGGATTGTTTTATGTCTCATATGTGTTGATTATTGACTTGGTGTCTTTAAGTCTGTCTCTATATTTATTTCAACGTCTGATATATTCAGAAAATTACATAAAAAATGAGTTTTTTAGCAAGCTTTTAATTATAAAAAAACAACCTAAGCACTTGTAAACAATACTTGTGAATTAAGATATAGGTTTTGATGGTTATAAACATAGGGTGATATTCCCGTCTATCTTGATTTAGCCAAGCAAGATCTAAAAATGTTTGAGTAAGATTATTTCATATCTTTTCCTCAACACACTAGTGGGTGTATCAGATCCCTTGCTATATTGGTCAAGAGTTAGACCTGCCTGTAACCCTAATTGTGATGTAAATGGTACAGACCGACCCCACCTTAATGTGACTAGTAATTAATGTAAAAGATAATTAATCTGGTTAATATTAATTATATTATAAGCTAGTGAGGTCAGCCATGTTGTGCCAATAGACACTTCTGTTGACAGGTTCAGGTTAGTATAAGTAAAGGTAAATTCCCCATTGAGGAAACACATCTTTCAAGTGAGTTTGGTAATTTCAGCAAGTACATCTTCTTGGGAAAAGTGCACACCTCTCTTGGGTGGTAGTCTTTTAGGGTTTGAGCACCCTCTTGTGTGCTTGGTTTTATCTTGGTGTTGAAGGTATTTATCTTGAGGAATATAGCAAAGGATTTGGCTGGGTTTTCTTCCCTTGTTGAGAAGGGTTTCCCACTATACTTATTGTGTTCTTGTGCAAGGTGCTTCTTCTTGTGATATTGGTTGTTGCAACATTTATGGTTATGGTTAAATGCTAAAAATGGAATAAAGTTCATGCTTAACCTTGACTATTGAAAAATCAACTTTATCATGAAACACCACCTCTCCTCAACCCTTCTATTTCAGCTCAAGTATGTGGAGTGTCTTCTAACATAACATATATCAGAGACAATACTCCTCTTACTAAGGCCCCTCCCCACATAGAAGTTCCACAAGTCAGAGAACCACTACCTCAAGAATTCCCTGAAAACACCACCACACCACTTGTCCTGGATTCCCCCCCCCCCTCCAAGGGAAAATCCTGATTTGGGAAACAATACACTAAGACATTACAGGTAGCTGACAAGTTGCTACTCTCACCCTTCCCAACATGGTTATTGCCATCCCTGTATGGTATCTCCATCCACCCGCTATGGTTCCTCCACCATCTCTCCCTCCTCAGACAGAGGGATTATCGATGCATATCCCAGTACAGGCTCCTACCACACCACCCCCACCCCCAACTAGCGGCAACACCACCACCACTGGGGGCAGACGACGGAAGAATGAGCCCATAGCTCCGCTCCATCCCCGAGCTCAACCTCCTTGTGCACTATGCAAAAGAGAAGGATACCCCACTAATAGATGTCCCACTCTTCCCAAGTTACACAATCTTATCCAACTCCCTAGAGCAATCCCATTGCTTGCCACTCCACCAATTACATCCACCGCTACTACATAATCCTCAACCACATGCAAGAAATGGTTACGAACCAATTTCACTTATGCCATATGCTCAAAATAAGACCATTACACTCATAATTTCCCAACTCTAAATCAATTCCTCCAAACAATAGTCACAATACGCCACACATCTCTGCCTGAGTCCCCTCAAGCTCTCCCTACTAAGGCTCACATTACTGACATTCATTATATTTCATCGTTAGTCTGTGAGCGAACGAGGTACAATCCACAATATCATGACATTTGGTTTATGTCAAGTGAGCCATCACACCCTGTACATGATATCCCTTCTATGTCCTCACCCCTTGAGGACAATAACGCTTACCCGTTGAAAATTTCCCCTGTCATCTCCCAGGATCCCCTGTATTCTTGCATTTTCCACTCCGACGAAGATATCTTGGAAGAAATGACTACCTATGATTTCCCTTGGAATGCACTCCATCATCGATCTCTTTTCCTCTCACACGAGGTCTTTCACGCTCTTGATCAAGCCTCCTTGTGCACAATCGAAACCAAGGATTTTATTCCGCTGGGACATATTGACTAGTTCAAAAACCCTATCCCTGCCCCCAATGATTTTGAAAAAGGAAACATGGCCAACATCTCCCCTACAGTCAAAATTGACATTTCCATTAAACCAGACATCGTAGAAGAGATCACCATTGGCACCACATGCTCCCATGAATAAATCATTGCTTACAAAGCTCTCTTTCAGGAATACCGGTAATTTTTTTCCTGGTCATATACAAATATGCTTGGCCTTAATCCTTCTATAGTCGAACATTGAATCAACACATGGCCATATATCGCCCCTGTTCATCAAAAGCAATGCCCCTGACACCCATCCAAAGATATGGCTATCAAAGCTGAAATTGACAACTTACACGCTACCAGGTTCATTTACCCCATTGCGTACACTTCGTGGGTCTCCAACCGCGTCCCCGTTAACAAAAAACATGGAACTATTCACATCTGCACCGACTTTCGTGACCTCAACCACGCTTGTCCCAAAGACAACTTCCCAACCCCTTTCATTGACCAAATAATTGATGATTGTGCCAACCATGAGGAACTATCCTTTATGGATGGGTTCTCTAGATATAATCAAATTCAGATCCACCCAACAGATCAGTACAAAACAACTTTTACAACCCCTTGGGGTACCTTTGCTTATCGCGTCATGGATTTTGGACTAAAAAATGTCGGTGCTATGTTTCAACGGGCCATGAACTATGTTTTTCATGATCTTTCTCACATCATCCCCACTTATTTGGATGACCGCATTTCTCGATCCAAAAAGTGAACCAATCATTTATATGACTTACACATCATTTTTCAACGATGTCGCCAATATAATATCAACTTGAACCCTCTGAAGTGTGTCTTTTGCGTCACTGCTGGACACCTCCTCAGGTTCCTTGTCTCCCAACACGACATCACTGTGGACCCCCTCAAGGTCCAAACTATCACAAAAAATCCAACACTTAGGACTTTATGCCAACTACAGAGCTTGCAAGGAAAATCCAACTTTTTACGTCGTTTTGTCCCAGACTATGCCACTTGCGCACATGGTTTTCTCCACTTACTGCATCAAGATATCCCATTTCAATGGGATGAACATGCTCAAACAACTTTTGATGATTTAAAATCCACCCTATCCAATGCCCCTTTGATTAGTCCCCCAGACTATGATCACAATTACATCCTCTACTTATCAGCCACTGTTGTTTCAATCGCAGGAGTCCTCGTCCAATTAGGGGATGATGGGCCTGAACATGTGATTTACTACATTAGTAAAAACCTTTTAGGACGACCCTTGAAGTATAATCATGATGAAAAACTCGCATTAGCAGTAGTCCTCACATTCTAGAAACTGCGAAATTATATTCTGCTTCAAACTACCAAGGTTGTAGCAAATTCCAACTCCATGCAGTACTTACTTAATCGACGACAGATCAATGAAATTTTTTACCTATGGATTGTTATCCTCCAGGAATACGATCTAGAGTTCTTTTCTCCCAAAATCAAGAAATGTCTTGTCCTAGACGAACTCATTACAAATTTCCCCTCAGATACCAAAGCTTACCCTATCAATGAGGATTTCCCCGACGAACACCTCTTCTTCATTCCTTTCAATGACCCCTGGTACGATGACCTCCTCGTCTACCTTCATACACAAAATTTTGGGTCTCACCTCTCTAATGATGATCGTCGATGCATTCGCCATCAGGCTCCCCGATACCTCCTCATTGGGGACATTCTTTATCGACGAGGGGTTGATACAATCCTTCGGCAATGTCTTACCATTGACAAAGCCGATTGAGTCTTGAATGATTGCCACAACAACGCTTGTGGTGGTCACCTCTCGAGTATGTCCACCACTCAAAAAATTATTTGAGTAGGATACTTCTGGCCCACTTTGTTCCATGATTGCATCCACGCTGTCGAGCGATGTGATAAATTCCAGCTTTATGCAAACAAAGCACAAACTCCACTAGCTCTTCTACACCTAGTCATCATAGCTGACCCCTTCTATAAATGGGGCATATAATTCATGACTTTCCATCCTCCATATAGTAATGGACAAAAGTAAATTTTTGTGGAAGTGGATTATTTTACCAAATGGGCCGAAGCCATGCCCACATTTAACAACACTGTTGACATAACAATGGGTTTTTTATTCAACCATGTCATTACCTAGTTCAGAGTCCTACGACAATTAGTTCTTGATCATGGTAAACACTTTGAGAACAAGATATTTGCAAAAATATCCTCAAGTTTAGGCTTCACCCATGATTTTTCCTCCCCATACTACCCTTAGTCCAACGAACAGGTCTAGGTTGTCAATCACTAGCAAATTTGGGTCATTTTGCGATGACTATTTCGACACTCTTGCAACGTTATGCTGTGGATATTGCGATGAATCTTGGGTCTCCCAAATGTCACTTCATGTGATGTGGAACATGCGATGAACCTGAAACAATGTTGCAAGAGAGACGACACTAGGGAGTTTTCACAAAAGTGACAAAGAAGAAATACCATCGCCAAAACAAATAAGTATGGAAATCGTCGAAAGAGCGACAAAGGAGGGAAATCGTCGCAAGAGAGACTAGCGATGAAAATTGTCGCAAATGAGACAATGTAGAGATATCGTCGCACCAGAAAAAATATAGAGAGATCGTTGCAAGAGAGACAATAAAGGAAGATCGTCACACACCCGACAATATAGGTAGATTGTCATAAGATCGACAAGCGTAAGAAAGTTTGTGACGAATCAACTATCAAATGGATCGTCGCAAGAGCGATGAGAACATGGTATATTGCAACGAAATTACTATACAATTTTTCATAATTTGTATAGCAAGTTTGTCGCAAGATTTCTAGGAGGTCGTCGCTCTTGCGACGACATATATTTATTTAAAAAAAAATCAAAATTTGATTTTTGAGCAAAAAAAATATAATTTGATTTTTTATCCAATTATACAAGGTGCTATGATTGCACACTAAGGAGGTCATCCACGTGAATTTGTTGCATGGATAGAGTGTTGGTAAGCATGTGAAACATAAGAAAATTGTTTCCATGCTAGGAACCAATTGGTCCTAGTAGAAGGAGGTCATTCACACATCCTCTTGTGGAATTGCTACATGATAACATAGCTTGTTGGATTCAGACTGAACAATAAAACCAGAATTCTACTTGGAGTTTTCAACTTCCAAGATAGATTGTATCCAAGTCTGAAAATGAAAGAGACTTGCAATCTAAAGATGGGAATGAATTCTGAGTGAAGAGATGGATCTTAATATTTCTTAGAGCTTAGAGTCAATGAGGATACTTTTGTAATGAAGGAAAAAGAAAGCTAGGAACTAGAGATAAATCCATAGCAAGAACTCGAGCCAGTAACAAAATCCAACATTCATAGTTAGATCCATGTTCAAGAGAAATAGAAAGATGGCACATTGTTCTAGATTGGTCCTCTAATATTTTGGAGAACAAAAATCCTCTCAATGGGGAGGCTTGATTTGAAATGGATTTGAACACGAGAATGATTGTAAGAATCAATACCTACAAGTGTAATTTAAAAATTAATGAAGGTTATATAATAAAGGACAATGCAAAATTTATAAATTAAATGAGACAAAGAAAGAAAAGTAAAATAAAATAAAATGGAAAAATTAAAATAGGAGCAAAAGAGAGAGAGAGCAATGGGAACTAAGAGGTCAGTCTCTTGGCCTTCCCATTACCCCCAATATATCCTATTCGTCCTTTTGACACGACTCTCAAAGGGTATTTTGGCCAAAGAGGAAAATATGCACAAAGATCCATGAGTTACATTGTAACCAAAGATTCTCAAAATGAGAATTCAGTAACCAATGGTTTTTTTTTCCCATTTGGGTTTCTAGAGTAAACATTATGTCATTGTGTGACATCTCATTTATGTTAAATTAATGGAATACAAGTTGGATTGGAGTTTAATTAAAAAAACAACTAGTGTCCTATACAAAGGTTACTGAAGATGAGATACTAACATGCTATGTCTCATATGCAATATGTAGAAATGATGGAGGAACTAGTGAGGGCAATGAATCCATTTGCTAAGATCCCTTTGGCATATTAGTAGTATGTGGTTTTAGTATGGGATGCAGGAGGAAACAATGTTACCCTTGTGGATCCCTTTGGAATATTAGTAGATGATCCCTTTGGTATATTAGTAGTATGTGGTTTGAGCAAATTTGGTGGTAGTGAGAACTCTTGAGTAGAATCGAGCTTTCCTTGATTGTTATGTGGGACTTCATATTTCAAAGTGAAATTTTGGGAGCTCACGATTGGCATTGTTACTAGGGAAAAATTTTGATTCCTTGGATTCAATAGATCTGGTATAGCATGGTGTTGGGAAGTCGTATTTCTTTGAATCATTAGTTTCCAATTGCTTGTATTGAGGGTGAGAGAAATAAATGGTATGCAAGGAATTTCAAGGTATCACATGTTAACTCCAATTATGGAGCACATCCCTTTGATTGTTATGGATAAATTTTCTCTAGTCCAGGAGGATCAAGATCTTGACTACTATAGTTTTGTGCAACACAAAAGAGATATTGATGGGGGTGGTGAGCATAATATTTAAGGATTTAAATAATAGAATTGGATAGAACCCTAAGAAGGGGAGTCTTTGTCAAATCATTGTCAATGGACAATTATATGAGGATCCTATATATGACATTTACTAGCATGATTATGAAGAAAAACATCATAATTTGATATTTTTCTTGGAGATGACTTTTAACATTGCGTTATGGGTATGGGATGCCATCCTAAACACATCTAATTCATGTATTGGGGCTTCACAAACCATAATAATTGTTGTGATAGTGGGTTCCTTTCCTAATATTTCCATTGAAGGTTTAGTTACAAGTTTTGAACTATATTCATGGTGGTTTTTGTTGCTACTCGGTTCTCCTCTTTTTGTATGGAAATTCCTATAATTTCCAAGTGGAGGCATGACGTTAGTTGGAGAAGATGATGGCATCTCATGCTCTCTTTTATTATCCACAAAAGTTGCATTATTTTCTTACTTATTGTAGCTTAGGTGACATGCTATCACAACTCTCTCATTGTAGTTTATTATTTTGACCTCATCAATGGTGTTGGGTTCCATTTATCTTGGTATTGGTTCATAGGGCTAAGGTGTTGGTTCAAAGCCTTTACATTAATCTCTAAGCATGATACTAGGGTTTTAGGCCGCTTCTTGTGAATTTTTGTTTGTTTTGAGGGGGTGTTTATCCCCCAGACCTTATTGAATATATGTGGGGGATATACTAGGTATTTTCTCATAGACACATTGCTCCCTTGCACATCAATGAAGTTTTTTTAAAGGGACAAATTAATTGACATATGGTCAAAACTCTCTCGTTCTCGTTTATTTTGTTTTCTTCATTGATGGTGTTGGGTTCCCTCTATTTTAGTAGTGGTTTGTAAGATGTGTGGAAAAACCTTGGGAATTTACAGTAATGAATGGGATTCTAATGATCCCAATATTTAAATATAAAATGGAGAATTTGAACATGTTCATGGCATGTTTCACGATAAAAATGGTATGGCATGTGATGCTCTAGAACTTCATGATAGCATTGATCTCTCTTTGTCTTCAACTATAATACAAAATTAAGGATACATTGCATCTAACACTAACCATGGGTTCAATGATAATCAAATTATTGGTGCTAAATCAAAGTGAAAGGAAATTATCCTTCATTTATGCTTAATGAGGTTATGTGAATCAAGAATGATATTCAAGAACACAAGTGGCAAGTAATCAGGGCCATACCATTGGTTTCTCTCATCCATGACAAAATTATGAAATTTTTCCATGAGGAACCAACAAAGGAGGTTGAAATAATAGGTTTACACAGGAAAATATAAGAAGAATATGATGATGACCTAAATAAAAGTGCAACACTAGGTTTTGAGAAAATAAAATTATAATAAAGAAGGAGCCCTTCAAGATTTTGGTCCTTTGTATTTCACTAGAATTCCAAGGTACCCAAATTCATGTCTATCTATATGTATATGGATGAACCTCAACCTAAGATTTCGAGGTCAAATTGTTACATCTGTATTTGAACATGTGAAACAAAAGACATGAAGAAACAAAAGAAATTTCATGGAACTAAAAACATTAAATTGTTGCCAAAATTATGCCCTCTAATCGACAAAGTGAAGATTGGAATTTATGTCAACATTATAACAATGAGTGTTTATATCATGAACCTCTATATGGATTAACATGACCATGAGAGGATTAAAGTAGGAAAATATGAAGAAAGTCTTGAAACCTTGAATAACCCTCCACATATAAATGGACAATGGCAATGTGATTTTGTTTCTTTGTTATGTGAGACACAATGAAAAGACACAATGAAAATAAGGGTAATGCTATGAAAAAATATTATAAAATGTTTGATATCACCATTTCCAACCCCTCATGTTTAATCCTTAATGTTGTAGAAGAAACAAAATAAATTTCATGGAACTAAAAACATTAAATTGTTGGCAAAATTTTTCCCTCTAATTGATAAAGTGAAGATTGAAATTTATGTCAACATTATAACAATGAGTGTTTATATCATGAACCTCTATATGGATTAACATGACCATGAGAGGATTAAAGTAGGAAAATATGAAGAAAGTCTTGAAACCTTGAATAACCCTCCACATATAAATTGACAATGGTAATGTGATTTGGTTTCTTTGTCATGTGAGACACAATGAAAAGAAGGGCAATGCTATGAAAAAATATTATAAAATGTTTGACAACGCCATTTCCAACCCTTCATTTTTAATCCTTAATGTTGTAGAAGAAACAAAATAAATTTCATGGCACTAAAAACATTAAATTGTTGCCAAAATTGTGCCTTCTAATCAACATAGTGAATATTGGAATTTATATCAACATAAGAACAATGAGTGTTTATATCATGAACCTCTATATGGATTAACATGACCCTGAGAGGATTAAAGTAGGAAAATATGAAGAACGTCTTGAAACCTTGAATAACCCTCCACATATTGTAGAAATAAAGATTGAGATGATGCACATGTGTGGAAGAGTAAATGTTTGACATTGCCATTTCCAACCCCTCATGTTTAATCCTTAATGTTGTTGAAGAAACAAAAGAAATTTCATGGAACTAAAAACATTAAATTGTTGCCAAAATTGTGCCCTCTAATCGACAAAGTGAAGATTGGAATTTATGTCAACATTATAACAATGAGTGTTTATATCATGGAGCTCTATATGGATTAACGTGACCATGAGAGGATTAAAGTATGAAAATATGAAAAAAGTCTTGAAACCTTGAATAACCCTCCACATATTAATTGACAATGACAATGCGATTTTGTTTCTTTGTCATGTGAGACACAATGAAAAGAAGGTTAATGCTATGAAAAAATATTATAAAATGTTTGGCATCGCCATTTCCAACCCCTCATGTTTAATCCTTAATGTTGTTGAAGAAACAAAAGAAATTTCATAGAACTAAAAACATTAAATTGTTGCCAAAATTGTGCCCTCTAATCGACAAAGTGAAGATTGGAATTTATGCCAACATTAGAACAATGAGTGTTTATATCATGAACCTCTATATGGATTAACATGACCATGAGGATTAAAGTAGGAAAATATGAAGAAAGTCTTGAAACCTTGAATAAACCTCCACATATTGTAGACATGAAGATTGAGATGATGCACATTGTAACAATGAAGTTTCATATCTTAACAAGACCTTTACAATGGTACAAATATGACATAAAACAAATATTGGGTTCAAAAGTTATGGTGAAAATACTAAAATATGTTTTCGCAAGTTGCAAAAATATGCATGTTGCATGTCACACAAATTTCAAAGTTCACATATCACACGTTGCACCAAGTTCAAGTTTTGCATGTCATATGTGAGACTGAGTTCAAAGTTAACAAGTCAGACCAAGTTCAAAGTTCACATGCATGGAACATATGCTTTTTGCATGGTGCATATCGCATGTCGCAACATTTTCAAAGATGGATGTCGCATGTCACAAGTTGTAATATTTTTTAAGTTCTTTTTACAACTTCCAAAAACTTATTGTTGCATCTTCCCAAAAATTTCTTTTTGCATGTTGCACCAAGTTTAAAGTTTGCACATTGCTTGGAAAATATGCTTTCCACATGTCACAAGACTTTCAAAGTTTCATATATCATGTCACAAGATTTTGGAAGTTGCATATTTCATATTCAAGTTCTATTTGTTGCCTAGACTCCATATCCCAAGCACAAGGCACCAGGTCTTGCTTGGATTCTCACGTTATATCTTAAAATACAAAGAGATTT
>ML778285.1:500869-547189 GCA_009831015.1 Picea engelmannii
AAATTCAGTTGCAAAAGAAGTGGGATGCTTCCCCAAAATGAGGCAAATCCCAGATTTCTCTCTGTTGATTGTTGGTGTAGTGCAGAACAACCTCCCAAGGCTAACTGATGACTCTTCCAAGAGGTAAAATTCGAATTTGTTGAGGTGTGCCAAAATCCCTATATTTTTTACTTTGAACTATGTACCAAACTTGATTAAAACATCTCTTCTTTGCCTTTATCCATCAAAGTAGCCATTGGATCTGACTTGATAATTCACCACCTGTCTATTCCAAGAGGTTTCATCTCATTATGATTCAAAAATTCCTGATCTGGGCGAAATTTCAAGTATTCTGGTTAAAAAAGGCTTTCGGTGGTTAACATAGAAGACTTCTGGGTGAATTAACCACCGAAAGCGTAGATTTCGGTGGTTAATGAACAGTCGTCATGTTCGCCTAAACCACCGAAAAGGAAAGTTTTTCCAGAAATAATCTGCTTTGGGAAAAATCAATTTTCTCAGCCGTGGAATGTCCGTTTTGCATGCTCCAATAGTCGATCGACATCTACAGATCATAAGCTTTCCAATGGTGCAATAATATTTGGATTTGGAGCTAGGGAAGCTAGTAAAATATTCCTTACAATATTAGGCATCATTCTTTCAAAAATGCCAGTGTGTTTTTGATTGCTAACAGAATGCACCAACAAAACCCTAACTATGGGCCCTTTCGACAACACCTGTGAAGCAGATGAAGTCTCACCCGAGGTAGAGGCTGGGGTGGTTGCAAGACTCAAGTGTCTGCAACCTTAGCTGGGACACAAATCTATGATTATATTGTCTACAGAGCACCTAACATTTGTCAATCATCAATATTCAACCCTTATTATACTTCGCAGGTGGCACATAGAATCACGGTGTTCACTTAGATCTACGGTATTTCAGCACATAGTAAAACAGATCAGATCCAACACTAAGCATCCTCATATATATCAGATCTAACAGTCATATACATCTAAGAAGCACACATCATAAGTGGATATGTCAAAGCACCTAGCAAAAGAAAAGATAAACACATTGAATCAAAGCACAAAGAATAACACACAGATTTACGTGTTTCACCCCCCCCTTGGGGCTACGTCCACCAATTCTTCTTCTTTATTAGCTTTAGTCAATCTGGTTACAACACAAAGCTATCAAAATCCTACTCTTCCTAGGACAGGAGGTCTGCGTGCACCTTGCCAAATCTTCCTTCCTCAAGTAGATCTAGCACAAAGCCTTCTTACGATATGTGCACTCAACACTTACAACACTTGCACTCAACTCTGCAAGTCTTAACACATAGCATGCACAAATCCTCTTACAATCACTTGCACTTAGCATAGCACCACCTACTTACATCGCCTAGATTCCTATTTATACATTACAAAAGTGGGCCTAAACATGGCTAAACCCACAGACCGACATCCCTTTCCCATTACATTAACCCAAAACCCTAAAAGGGGCCCAAAAGTGGACCAAGATCCCGTGATCTCTGCTTCACCTGGCGCTCCATCTTTGACAGGCTGTCAAAGTCAAAAAATGATCAAATATGACCAAGTGTTCCTCAAAACTTGGTCAAGGGCCAACATGCCCCCAACACTCACCTGTGACTCGTCCCGACTCACTCAGGTCTAATCAGTTCTGTCTCGAATCCCTCGATCTTGGCTTGAGATGCTTCGACCTACTACTGTGCCACGACCTCTTGCTCGGCAAAATCCTAGATGAGTGCGTTATTCATCGATCCTTCTAGGCATTGATGTGATGAATTCACGACCTGCTCCAGCTGTGTTCCTTAGCTCTCAATCTCTGTAAATAGCTGACATGCCTTATCCTGCATAAGTTGAAGTTGTTGAGTTACTTCCATTACCTTGCCCTAGATCATATGGGTCTACTGCTGGGCGGTGCGTTGCTCGTGAGACTACTTCATTCTCTCTACGGGTGATAGGGCCTTTAGCTGCATCTATAGCTTTTCAGCTTCATGCTTCGCCTCCTGGAGCTGTGACTCCAATTTGTGCAATTATGGATTCTCGGTTAGGTTCTCATATATCTGCACACTTCTGCTACTTAACTGTTTTCATTCCTCAATGAGTTCCTTAATCCTTTCTACTGTTCTCTACGCAGTCATTTCTCGCTGGTCGTGCTCTTCTTGTGGGGTACTTGGTATGGCTTGAAGCTCTAATTCCATGACCCTTTGTTGAAGTTGTTGAATAACTTCAACAAGTTTCATCACTTGGTTCTCTATGGGTTCTTCTTCCTTCTGCTCTAAGCTGGTCACAGAGTGAAATTCTCTATTGACTGCTTCTTCAATCCTGATTTGCTTTGTGAGAAACTAATCTTTCTCTTTTTGGATCTTCTCTCTGTCTTCTTCAAATTTCGCTTGGAGAGTGTCCTTCTCTTGTTGCGCAGCTCGACGTTGTTCAATGATTTCCTCCTAGGTTTGATTTAAGGCCTGGGTGGCCTACGTTGTTTCTTCCTACATTTTCTGCAGGCGCACTTCGACCCTGTCAGCGATCTTGTGGAGTTGAACTGGTTCATCTCCCTCTTTTGTTGTTCCTTCAGGTAGGGGTGCAGTGGAGACTGTGCGGCTAGACTGAAGTGCCTTCTGCACTCCTTGGAGTTTGATCTCAATTCTGTTGTTCATTGTCTCTTACTTAGCTTCCTGCTTTTTAGTTATCTCTTCTATAGATTTTTTCATAGCTAAGATGAGGAAACTGAAGTCATCTGGAGTGAGTGTGGTCTGTAGTTTAGCAGTTTAGTTACGGATGCCTTTGATTTCTTTCGGGAGGAAGGTTTCGGGGATGAACCCTTCCTCTTCTTTATGCTTTCTGCTTCATCTTTTGGTCTTTGTTCGACTTCTTCTAAGTCTTCACCCTTACCTCCTTGATTTGGTGTAATGGAAGGCGTCCTCACAGATAGGCTGCCTATATCCTGGTCTTCCTCAACCTTCTTTGTCTTACTGGGCCCAGATGTATCCTTCACAGCTTCTGGGCTGTCGATGTCGAATATTTCTGCGGGGTTTGCTGAAACAAGGAGGTCCACCGACCATTCCTTGGTGATCTTCTCTAGGTCTTCTTCTGTCAGCTTATAATAAGACTGAAGTTGTTCCTTGTGCTCATTAGTGCATGCTGTAATATATATGAAATGGTGGTCCATGCTGAACTTCATCAAAGTTCAAAACTTGTGTAAAGTATTTGAGGTCATGCGAGGCTTGGACTGGATGGCAAGCTTCAACTAGGTGTAGTAGGTATGGAAAATGAAATTAGATTGCCACTTCTTGTTCATATTGTTTGAGTACCATAGTGTACTGACCTTCACAGCTAGTGGTTCAAAGGAGTTGAGGTCCAGGAAGGTTGCAACTTCTGGTAGCTCCCATGCAACGAAAGCTATGAGTATCAAGAGCCAGCTAAAATGGAATTCATACCCTTGATCTTAGGCTTCTTTGTAGTCAATCTCTAGTTGATTCACCATGTACTTCTCCCAGTTCATCTGTATTCCCTCTGTGCACTTCCTTGTGAGGTTGACTACAAAGCCAGATACTTGCGTGGGTCGATTCTTGCATACCAACTTCCCTGCGATCAATTGACAGGCGAGGCACACTGTGCCACTTTCAATAGAAGCTGCCTTGTAGCCTCGCACATATTTATCAACATCACCATAAGCTTCTTTGATCTTCTGAGCAAGAGCGTGATCCATGGTCTTTCTAGGATAGTAATCGTGGGGATCAGAGCCCTGTATGCTAAGCCCGATGATCTGATTGATTAGCGCTGGATCAACTGTTAGACAATGGTTTAACCATAAGAATTCTCCATGGTAACTCACCAGCAATAGCTTCACACAAGCATTCACCTCCTGGTGTTTGCTGAAGTGTGGTATCTTCATAACGTTGAACAAAGTGGACTGTGCGAGGTTCATCATCCAGGAATGAGGGACTATCTTCGAATTCTTTCCCTTGGTTCTGGTTAGGTACTTGTACAGGGAAAGCATGTTGTAAACTTTACGATCCCCTAGGTTGAAGTCACTAAAATTCAATGCTGAAATCTTGTCTTGATCTACGTGGACCGTGTGTACCCCTTTTGGCAAGTACGCAGTGACTAGAGTGTACTCAAAGTCTCTATGCACACTATCTCTGTTGATCGCACCGCTCAGAGGTGGTATGTAAGCAGGTAGGATGGATGGAACCAACTTCACGCTGGCCATATTGTCTTTATTTTTGGTTCTTCTTTCTACACAGACTCGGGATGTTCCTACTTGAGTAGTGGACAAGGAGGCTTTCACTCCTCTCGTCGATGATGCCTGTAAACCGGTAGACAATCCTCTCTCCGACATGACTCTTTTGGCTCTGAGTCTAGCAAGTACCTCTCTTATAGATTCTTCAACTGCACTAAATTTGTTGGACATATATGATCAAGATAAAGATCTTGGGTTCTCAAAGTAACATAGGTACTGTAATAGGGTAGATAGTAAGAGTGGAGTAATCACTGTTCACAATTCATGTAGTCTGCAGACTCAAATTCGCAATTAGCAAAAGTGTCTTCCATGCATGGCGTGATGGGGTAAGTAAATAACTCTGTAACGAATCATTTTTAATGGATATGGGGCTTCATTAAATCTTTTTCTATCCATTATGACATGGTTTAATGATCTGGTGATGAGCCATCAATGCTTTTTGATCCATTTGGAGCGGTAGTCGAATGGATATATCAGCCTCCAACGACTATATTTCTTCGCCATGGTGAAGTGACCCATGTTGTTGTGATGAGATCTTGGGGAAGCTCCTATTATGAAAAGTGTCTTGCTGCGAGGTACCCTCTGGGATCTTTTGTAATTTTTCAATCTGAGACTTCTTCTTACTTAGCTTTCTAGCCTTCTTTCCAATGAGCTTTGTCTTGGTGACTCTTTTCCTGTTCTGATTCTTATTTTCCTTGGGCATAGTCACTTCGCACTACTGAGGTCCTCTCCCAATACTCAGAGGTGCTACTTCGTTGATATCTGATACAGATGCTCCAATCTTCTATGAATCCCCTAACACTTTGACAACTTTGACATATGGGTTTATAGTGTTAAATAGCTTTGACTTGTTCTCATGTTCTTCACTCAACTGCGCGATCCTTCTGGTCATGGAATATTTTAACTCTTGTCTCTACTATTCTAAAACCTTTTCTTCTTCCTTCTTTCTTTCTTGATCTCTTTCAATCCAAGGTTTCCCGAGTAACATAGTAAACATGGCGCTATCCTCAATAAATTTGATAATCTCAAAATCTTCTTCTGTCAAAGTTCCATTGACGGTCATAGGTATTTGAGCGAGTTTTCCACATAACATCATCATTTTTCCTCTAAATAGTCCTATTCCTCCCAATGAAGGAATCATCGTAGGCTTCCCTATAGCTTCCCAAGTTCTTTCTACCAAAATGTTCACTTGTGTTTCTTCGTCAGGAATGCAATCATTGTCGAAGTCTCCTATTCTTGTTTTGATTCACTCCTTTTCTTTGAATATCTCTGATAATCAAACATCTTTATGTTCCTTCAAGGTTTCTTTCATCTGTATTAATACTTTCTCTGATTATTGTTGGGTTTCTGCCTTATGGTTTTCTTCATTCAGATTCATCCCTTCAAGTTTAGCAATCATTATATGGCAATCTAATACGTCGTGGTCCAAAGCTTTGTAACAGAGACAACTAGATCTCCCACTAGGGCATTCCTTAGAAAGATGTCTCGGTCTTCTGCAATTATAATAGAGGGTTAACCCTCTCTTTCATCTAAATGTCCCCCAACCTCTTCTGTACTGCGCACCAGGATCATGGTAGCTAGCTTGAAAAAAATTCTTTCTAGGATCCTACATCCATTCGTTAGTCCAAACATTCTTTCTATGCACAGGTATAACATATCTATCATATCTATTCATATCTAACTTTCTTTCATCTATTAATGCTCTAGTTTTTAAGCTAGGAAAAAATCTATCAAACATACCTAGATCCATGCTCTAGAAACAAAATTTTTCACTTATCTTACTTGTATAGGGCACAAAGCTTCTAGATCTAATAACTTTTAACTATTCTTACCTTTATTAGAGAACATAGCTTACAGATCTTACCTTTTTTTTGCAGATCCGACCTCTTTCTTTCAGATTCTTCCACTTTTACCTTTTTTAGAGTACAAAACATTCAGATCTTATCTTCCTTTATTTAGATATGACCTTATTCCTAGCACAAAGCTTCACAGGTTGAGTAAAAATCCGTGCACTAGGGAAACCGATCCACGCACAAAGCTTAACACAATTTCAGGATGAATCTTTGCACACAACTTCTTATCTCTTAGTTCCCAGAAATCACAGTTTCAGTCTTGACAACATAACCATTTGTTGGCATAGGGGCAGACCCAGGTTTCAACGCTCAAGAGCACACCAAAAAACCCCTAATTACTGGCTCTTTCGGCAACACCTGCGAAGCAGATGAAGTCTCACCCGAGGTAGAGGCAGGGGTGGTTGCAAGACTTAGGTGTCTGCAACCTTAGCTAGGACACATATATGTGATTATATTGTCTACAGAGCACCTAAAATTTGTCAATCATTAATATTCAACCCTTATTATACTTCACAGGAGGCACAAAGCATCACGGTGTTCACTTAGATCTACGGTATTTCAGCACACAGTAAAACATATCAGATACAACACTAAGCATCCTCATATATATCAGATCTAACAATCATATACATCTAAGAAGCACAGAGCATAAGTGGATACATCAAAGCACCAAGAAAAAGCAAAGATAAACACATTGAATCAAAGCACAAAGCATAACACACAGATTTACGTGGTTCACCCCCACCCTGGGGCTACGTCCACCAATTATTCTTATTTATTAGCTTCAGTCAATCTGGTTACAACACAAAACTATCAAAATCCTACTCCGACTAGGACATGAGGTATGCGTGTACCTCGCCAGATCTTCCTTCCTCGAGTAGATCTAACACAGAGCCTTCTTACAATCTGTGCACTCAACACTTACAACACTTTCACTCAGCTCTTCAAGTCTTAACACATAGCATGCACAAAGCCTCTTACAGTCACTTGCACTTAGCATAGCACCACCTACTTACACTACCTAGATTCCTATTTATACATTACAAAAGTGGGCCTAAACGTGGGTAAACCCACGGGATGACATCCCTTTTCCATTACATTAACCCAAAACCCTAAAAGGGGCCCAAAAGTGGACCCAGATCCTGTGATCTTTGCTTCGCCTGGCGCTCCATCTTTGATAGGATGTTGAAGTCCAAAAATGGTCAAATATGACCAAGTGTTCCTCAAAACTTGGTCAAGGTCCAACAGGTCCTCAAGCTATTTACTCTCATAGATTAGAATCCCTTGTGGTAGCTCCAATACAAAAAATTCGTATCAATTTTTCACACAGTTAATCAAATGTTTAGCATATTCATTATCAATTCGAAGATAGATGATGAATGAAACATTTCAGTTTTTATTTTTTATGATTGATGCTACAATTTTTAGAAGTCATATAATAAGTGACCAATACAAAAATGAACGTTTTATTGAAATATTAAGTGATCATATCTTTCAACATTATGGTTGAAGTGAGGACAATACTTTAGGTAAATCAATATTGACTTTCCATAACAAACTTCATGATAAGGTTCGACATTTTTTAAGAACATTCTAGATTGTATGATTTATGGAAGTAAGTTTGCATTGGTCACTACAAACAACAATGAAGACAATATTGGAAATAAGGAAAGTTGTTTTATTGATAATTTAACTTGTTTTAAAGAAATCTTTAAATCGGTTGTAGAAGCTTGCAACCACTTTGAATCACTTCTTTGAAATTTAGAGATCAATATTAATTTTCAATAAGAACGATACGTAGATAAATGTTCAAGAATCAATATTCCTTTAAAAAAAGAAGAGAAGAGATAATGTATTTGACTTTGTTATGTACATGATTTCAACATGAACATTGAACATCATGTGAAATATGGAATTGAAATATGCAAGAATTTATATGTGGATACTTCACCTGTATAATAGAATGATATATATTTTATTATTATTATTTTTAAAGAGACTAAACATTATATTATATATAAGCGGTTCACTAGCAAATTTGGGTCATTTTGCGACGACTATTTCGACGCTCTTGTGACGTTATGTGGTGGATATTGCGACGAATATTGGGTCTCCCAAACGTCGCTTCACGTGAACTACTAGATCAACGTGAAATTAAAATTTGATACTTTGCAAGCTAGTTGTACCTTGAGTCAAATGCAAATATGAAATTTAGAATCATTAACATATCTACTAGAAGATATGAAAAATAAGGTTTATGGTTTACATGATGATATGATGATGGAAGAAAGTGGGCGTGTGAGTGAAATTTGAGTCTAGAAACCCTCCCATATCGTTAAGCCATGTGAATAGTCTATCCATGTCAAATTTCAATGCATACATAAACAATTTGAAAAAATTTCAAAGTTGCCCCCATTCACATGTCACTGTTGCCCGCCTCTAGTATTTTTATGGTGTTGATTAAGAAATTAACGAAAAAGAGGGATTTTTCATCAAAAATATGAAAAAGATACATTCTATATACATTAATGTAGAACCTGAAATAAAAATGAAGAAATACTAAGGAAAACTTAAAACTTGCATCAACCAAATTGTGTACTTTGAAAGAAAATTAGGGTTTATGGTTTACATGATGAATTGATGATGGAAGAAACTGGGCGTGTGAGTCAAATTTGACTCTATAAACCCTCCCACATCGTTAAGGCACACAAATAGTCTATCCATGTCAAATTTTAGTGCATGCAAAAACAATTTGAAAAAATTTCAACGTTGGCCCCATTCACAGGTCACTGTTGTCATGTCTAGTCCTAGTACAATTTCTGTTCCTTGTTCCTTGTAAAATTCGTTTGACATTACACACGTCCCCGCATCTAGTAATACAACAGAGTATTTTTATGGTGTTGATTAAGAAATCAATGAAAAAGAGGGATTTTTCATCACAACTATGGTACAGATACATTGTATATACATTAATGTAGAACCTGAAAGAAAAATGAAGAAAGACTGATGAAAACTTAAAAATTGCGTCAACCAATTTGTGTACTTTGAAAGAAAATTAGGGTTTATAGTTTACATGATGAATTAATGATGGAAGAAAGTGGGTGTGTGAGTCAAATTTGAGCCCAAAAACCCTCCCATATCGTTAAGGCATGCAAATAGTCTATCCATGACAAATGTCAGTGCATACAGAAACAATTTGAAAAAATTTCAACGTTGGCCCCATTCATAGGTCACTGTTGCCCGTGTCTAGTCCTAGTACAATTTATGTTCCTTGTTCCGTGTTCCTCATTCCTTGACTATGGTGTAGTCCCCAATATTCATTATTTTTGTACACAACATACTAATGTCATAAAATGTCCCACACAAAGACCAAATATTCGCTACATAAGTCTTTTGTCTTTTTTCAAGGACTATGTAACGAATATCAATTCTAATAAGATTGAAATAGGACCTAAGAACCTTATGTTATTTACTTAACCATGGGTGACATAACACTATCATTCATAGTCAAATTGTTACATTTCATTATCATGCAACATGTGTACTGAGGGCTTGAGCCACCACAAGGAAACATAGAAAGAATATTTGTCTTATGAACAAGATATGGTACTATCCATTTTGAGGTTTGGCATAAAGATTGTTCTTATAGACTACACTACATTGCACCATATAATACCTACACTCCTTGCAAACCATGTAACACCATTCAAATTAGACACATTCTTGCGACGGATTAGCTATACTATCGATGAACTTTTTTCGTCGATAATATAGCTAATTCGTCGCAATATTATTTACATTCGTCTCTCTTGCGACGATACCAAATGATGATTGGATTCATTTCATATTTGGTTTATCAACTTGAAATTAAAATTTGATACTTTGCAACCTAGTTGGACCTTGAGTCAAATACAAATATGAAATTTGGAATCATTAACATATCTACTAGAACATATGAAAAATAGGGTTTATGGTTTACATGATGATATGATGATAGAATAAAGTGGGAATGTTTGTGAAATTTGAGTCCAGAAACCCTCCCATATCGTTGAGGCACGGGAATATTCTATCCATGCCAAATTTCAATGCATACAAAAACAAGTTGAAAAAATTTCAATGTTGGCTCCATTCACATGTCATTGTTGCCCGCTTCTAGTATTTTTATGGTGTTGATTAATAAATCAACAAAAAAGAGGGTTTTTTCATCACATCTATGACACAAATACATTTTATATACATTAATGTAGAATCTGAAATAAAAATTAAGAAAAACTGACGAAAACTTAAAACTTGCGTCAACCAAATTGTGTACTTTAAAAGAAAATTAGGGTTTATGGTTTACATGATGAATTGATGATGGAAGAAAGTGGGCGTGTGAGTAAAATTTGAGTCCAGAAACCCTTCCATATCGTTAAGCCATGCAAATAGTCTATCCATGTCAAATTTCAGTGCATATAGAAACAATTTGAATTTTTTTTAACGTTGGCCCCATTCACAAGTCACTGTTGCCGGTGTCTAGTACTCGTACAATTTTTGTTCCTTGTTCCTTGTTCCTTGTAAAATCAATTCAACATTACACATGTCCCCACATCTAGTACTACAAGGGAGTATTTTTATGGAGTTGATCAAGCAATAAACGAAAAAGAGGGATTTTTCATTAGAACTATGACACAGATACATTGTATATACATTAATGTAGAACCTGAAAGAAAAATGAAGAAAGACTTATGCAAACTTAAAACTTGCATCAACCAAATTGTGTACTTTGAAATAAAATTAGGGTTTATGGTTTACATGATGAATTTATGATGGAAGAAAGTGGGTGTGTGAGTCAAATTTGAGTCCAGAAACCCTCCCATATCGTTAAGGCATGTAGATAGTCTATCCATGACAAACTTCAGTGCATACATAAACTGTTTGAAAAAATTTCAACATTGGTCCCATTCACAGGTCACTGTTGTTGGTGTCTAGTCCTAGTTCAATTTGTGTTCCTTGTTCCTTGAACATGGTGTAGTCCCCAAGATCCATTATTTTTGTACAAAACATACTAATGGCATATTAAAATGTCCCACACAAAGACCAAATATCCGCTACATAAGTCTTTTGTATTTTTTCAAGGACTATGTAACAAATCTCAATTCTAAGAAGATTCAAATAGGACCTAAGAACCTTATGTTATTTCCTTAACCATGGGTGACATAACACTATCATTCAATAGTCAAATTGTTACATTTCCTTGCCATGCATCATGTGCAGTGAGGGCTTGAGGCACCACAAAGGAAACATACAAAAAATATTTGTCTTATGAACAAGATATGGTACTATCCATTTTGAGGTTTGGAATAGAGATTGTTCTTATAGACTACACTACATTGCACCATATAATACCTACACTCCTTGCAAACCATGTAACACCATTCAAATTAGAAACATTCTTGCGACGAATTATCTATATTATCGACGAAATTTTTTCGTCGATAGTATAACTAATTCATCGCAAGATTATTTACATTCGTCTCTCTTGCGACGATACCAAATGATGCTTGGATTCATTTCATATTTGGTTTATCAACTTGAAATTAAAATTTGATACTTTGCAAGCTAGCTGGACCTTGAGTCAAATACAAATATGAAATTTGGAATCATTAACATATCTACTAGAACATACGAAAAATAGGGTTTATGATTTACATGATGATGGAAGAAAGTGGGTGTGTGAGTGAAATTTGAGTCCAGAAACCCTCCCATATCATTAAGGCAATGAATAGTCTATCCATGTCAAATTTCAATGCATACAAAAACAGTTTGAAAAAATTTCAACGTTGGCCCCATTCACATGTCACTATTGCCCGCCTCTAGTATTTTTATGGTGTTGCTTAAACAATCAATGAAAAAGAGGGATTTTTCATCACAAATATGAAACAAATACATTGTATATACATTAATGTAGAACCCAAAATAAAAATGAAGAAAGGTTGATGGAAACTTAAAACTTGCGTCAACCAAATTGTGTACTTTGAAAGAAAATTAGGGTTGATGGTTTACATGATGAATTGATGATGGAATAAAGTGGGTGTGTGAGAAAAAATTGAGTCCATAAACCCTCCCATATTGTTAAGGAATTCAAATAGTCTATCCATGTCAAATTTCAGTGCATACAGAAACAATTTGAAAAAATTTCAACGTTGGCCCAATTCACAGGTCATTGTTGCTGGTGTCTAGTCCTCATACAATTTCCGTTCCTTGTTCCTTGTAAAATTCATTCGACATTACACACATCCCTGCATCTAGTACTACAAGGGAGTATTTTTATGGCGTTGATTAAGCAATCAACGAAAAAGAGGGATTTTTCATCACAATTATGACACAGATACATTGTATATACATTAATGTAGAACATGAAAAAAAAATGAAGAAAGACTAATGAAAACTTACAACTTGCATCAACCAAATTGTGTACTTTGAAAGAAAATTAGGGTTTCAACAATTTTTTTATAGAAATGACAAACACGTTCATCGAAACTTCGTTGATGCAATACTATGACAACAATATTGATGAAATCTTATGCGATCATGATGGTATAAAAATGAAAGGGCTTCTCTTGGTTTCAAGAACAATTTATCCTATACTGAACAAGGCCAACCACGTGAAGGTGGAAGCTCATATGGTCCCTCCCCTCCCCCTCACATCACTCTCAATTGATCCCCAATACCCAATCTATAAAATAGAAAATAATCGAAAGCAACGTCATATTAAGATTCATGCATATAAACTACAAAAACAAAAATTAATGAAGGTACACAAAATTATGTGTTTCTAAATGATATTTTTAGTCTACCATGTACTTTAGTATATTGGCAACTATTTTCAGGTTTCACATAATAATTAAACAACATGTAACATAAGATATAAAAACATTGCATACAACTTAAAAACATGTAATTAACCCATGACATTATAAGTAAATTATTTTAAGAGAATAATTCATACAAATTAAAATATTATATAGTCACATACCTAATCCAACCTCAACATCTGTGTAATCATCCTTATTCTGTATCTTGATCTTCTTCATCGAACTCGACATCTATATCATCATCTGGTTTAGAAACGATGTTGAAAGGATTGATGATATCATCATCGTCATCAATGTCATTTTCGAGCATATTTTCATCAAAATCATCATCAAGAATTGCAATATTGTCTCCTATGCCTGGATCATGATCTTCTTTGTCTTCTTCATTTGTCGACCTTGCATGATCTTCTAGATCTGTCTGATCCGTCAAATCATCTTCTTGATCTTCAATATCATCTTCTTCCTGTAAATGAGTATACTTAATTGGCCTTCCTCTTGGATCATATCTAACAAAAAATGACAAATCCCTCTCCCCTGGAACATTTGAGTAAAAGAACTGTTCACATTGGCTTGGAAAAACATAGCGATCATGTCCTCTTTCAAATACCATTGTTTTAATCATTGGAAATCTTTTGGCATGTTGAATAATAGTTATTTCCTCATCGCGTTCATGGATTTGTAACCTATACCATTTGACATCGAACATAACTAATTTGAAGGAATTAAAGTCACGCTCAAGTATATTGTTTAGATACCCATAGTATCCATTTTTAGATTCTCGAGGATGTCTGTCACTCCTAGAGGAAACATTAGTGACCTAGAATACTGTAGTTATCCCACTATCATAAGTTTTCCTGGTTTCATCCAATTGTTTGATGCAAAATTTATGATTATTACACCACATAGCCTTGTCGTGTTTCAACTGCAATATGCTAGATATGTAAAAGATGCATTGTCAATTAATAAATTAACATATATATTTATATAACTTCGAAAGTATTTAAAAAATATAGTACACATGTAGTCACAACAATATAATATTAAATAACTGAACAAAATGTGTGAATTTGCTTACCTGTCCATCTTTCAAACCATATGCTAAATCAATTTCCCTTTGTGTAACATTGACATCTCCGTTACGACGAGATTTTCTAACCAATTCAGATAGTTGTTGCCATGATAACCTACCTCCATTATATTGTTTACATATTTCAATCCATACATTCATCCAGTCAAGATTATTATCAATGTATAAATGTAGTGCATCCCACTCTTGAGCAACTGAATCAAAAAATCATAATTCACCAATATTAAATATTAGTTATAATGTCCAATATGCAGGTTATAAATATTAATAATTTATGAAATGAATTATATTAATATATTAATGAGTATGATCATATACACAAAAAATGAAAATTTATATGTATTATTAATATAAATCTCCCCAATTATTAATATATTACCTCTCATTTTTTTCATTCTAGCTTTCCCCAAAAGATGCTCTTGATCTTCAATTTTTTTGATGGAGTTCACATCCCAAATGAGATCCACTGCATGCATTGTTGGCGCTGCTAATTTATGAAGATACTGGATAATATACACAATGGATTGATATACCATATATCCCTCCACCATAGAACCCTCATGACGTGCTCTTTGTCTAACCAACGCCTTCAATGATTTCAAGTGCCTCTCCACCATCCACATTGACCTTGTGTGAACAGGTCCACAAATTTCAATCTCCTCAACTTGGTGTATGAGGTAGTGTTCTTTGCATTGAAATTTTTTGGAGGTATATACTTTTTCATTTCACACATTAGACGAGAAATTTTTCTCTTCCGATACTTTATATCATCTTCATGGATTTATTTCAATGACAACCATCTACATGAGATCATGACACAAGAAAATAACATGTTTCAACATAACATAATATAATATATTACATTACAAGTAAAACACATGTCATTAAGTACAACAATAATTTGAAAGAACATTTTGCATATTAATCACAACTACTTACCTCATGTATTTTCCAAGATCATATATAACTTGTTTGACGTTGCTGTCAAATTCGTTTGGGAGAGATAGTGGTAGAACACACTGTAACAAAAAAATGAATCATTATTTGTTTCGACCAAAGTAGACAAAAAAAAATAAAAAAATAAAAGATGTATAATGCCAATATATATAAATATGTATGCTGATGCAGGAGCATCGCTCCACGTCAGTAGCGTGCTCGCCAGCCAACACATTTATGGAGAAAGGGAGAGGCGCCAACCCTCCCACTTTTTAAATTTTGAAATATGGTCTGATACAGATCATTCATGTTGTAAGGCAGTAAATTCCTGACCATGGATTTGTACAGGTAGTGGTTTAGGTTGCCTTAAATGGTAGCCCGCAACAAGCCCAGGACGTAGTCAGGACTGGGCATCCATTTTTGTAATGTAGCCGTAGGAGTACGATGCCAACTGAGACAACGATGACACTAAGACGAAGAAGAGGATAAGCTCATGGGAGCCCTCATTTTGTAAAAGGAGTAATAGGATTCAGGATAGAGAGTTAGGGGAGAATAGGAGGGACCTGAGAAGAGAGGTCTCGAGAGAGAACTAAGACTCTGTTGCAGTCCAGTTTTGTAAATCATCTGTATAGATACACAAAGATTAATAGAAAATCAATTTTTCCTGCATACTGTGTGTTTATGTGTTTATATGTTTTTATGCATTTTCATGTTTTAAATGCGTAACTGGTGAAGCATTTCATAAGTTTCAATTTCTTCTCATCTTTGAGTTTTCGAGTGCAAGGAGTGCACATAGTCCGCAAGGTGTGCATTGATAGAGGTGAGATAACCTTAGGAAATCTCAAGGGGGATAACGTTGAACCTTCATCAATAGAGGTGCAAGGAGTGTGCAGGAAGGAACTCTGTTTCGAGTTCAGGGAAGACATAACTACTGAAGGTTCTGTAGAGCTCTTACAGGAGGGCATCGAGTGAGTGCATAGAGTGCACCAGGGAACTCTATTTTGATTTTTGAGAAAAGGGAAGTGTCTAAGAGAAGACACTCAAAAAGTTGTTGAATACTCTATAGGCTCAACAAGGTGTGCTTGAGCAAGAGTTTCCAAGAGGGCGCTTTCATCTCTTCGAGGGACAGAAGAGACAAATACCTTTAGAGGTCCGAATAGTTAGAGCACAAGGAGTGTGCACAGGAAAAACTTGTCTCAAGTTTGTAAGCTTAAGAGGTTGAGCGCAGAAGCGTTCCAGGAGGAAAACCAGAAATATTCTAAGGAGGACATAGAAGGGCCAAGTCCCATAGAAGCTGAGCGGTTGAAAATCTTAGGAGAGATAGCGTTCCCAGAATGCGAATGAGACCCAAATTTTCAGGGCTTGTAGGAGAAGAATCAGAGGTCGAAGCCTTCGACACTTAGAAAATATTCCAAGCCAGGAAGAAATCATAAGCTTAGAAGGAGGAGCGTCGACAACCATCGAATAAGCTGCGGAGGAGAAGATATGGACCGTTGAACTCACATCCAGACACAGAGGAATGCGCATAGGGAATGTCATATTTGAACCGTTAGATATGAGCATAGAGGACCAATAGTCGTCGGATCCGGAAGAAGGCACACAAGGTTTAACCTTGTGTATGCAGAGGAGAACAGACTCATCAAAGTTACAATTAGATTGGAACTGTCCATCGGAGAGGACACGTGGCATAGATCCACATACATCATGGATTTGGGCACCAGGAGAACGAAGGGGAAGGCCAGAGCAAACTTGCGAAAGAAGAATTCATGAAAATCATCAAGACCATCAATCGAAAAGGACGCGTGGCGAGTAGGCAGCGTTTTCATGACTCGCGACTGTTATCGGATAAATCGGTAGGTGCGAACACTAACTGATCTCCCTAGATCCACCTAGATCTAGAACAAAACACACCAGAACATGACGCTTTCCTTAAGTTTTAGATATTGAATTTACTAACTAAAGAGGGATAGGTGACATACCGTTAAAATGTCGCTTCCTCTCGCTATCGCCATCCTAGCTCCGTTCCAATGCTCATACAATGATGATCTTGCAAAAGAACACAACCAACCAAAGTGATAGAAATAACATGAACTCAATATAAACCAATGTTCGTGATCAAGGAATCATACAATAAAACACAACAAGCTTTATAGGAAAGAATCATATTACTGTATCATATTAAATGTGAAAGAGAGATTACAACCATGGCCTTGATGTTGTAAGGTCCCTTCCAACTATCCTTCGTTCCCCACATACTTCCACTCCAAGAATTCTGAGAGAATAGATCTGATAATACTCACAATCTATCTTGGCAAAGGCAAAACTCAAAGACACTCCACCCAAGTTAATAATTCCAAGCCAAATCCAACTTATCCCTTCTCCATGAGAGCTCCTCTCCTTTTATAATATGAAGAGGACAAGGTGAGGAGGTTAGGATGATCCCACTAAATCATGAAAGCGAGTAAGATCCAAACCATTCATATGCCAACTCACCATGGAAGTTTCTCCTTCTAGAAGATTTGAGAAAACGCTCGTTTTTCCCACGTGTAAGCATTCTCGCACCCTGCCTATAGAGAAGACTGCGAACTCCTCACAACCTATCTATGATGAAGCCTACGAGAATCAGGCATTCTCACACCCTAGCTATAATGCAACCTGTGAACTTCCTTTTTTATAGGGTTTTTACAAAGGAAAATGCAACTTATTTTCTTAGGAAAAGTTCTTCTCCCTTCTCTCTTCTGGAACTCAGGCCACTGACCCCTCTGAAGTCAACAGTTAGGTTTACATCATTAACAATCATAGGGATGATGAAAATAATGTGTAACAGATAGCCCCCCAAAGTATGAAGTTAGAACAAAGTGATAGCTGGAATACTTTGTCGAGTGTGTGTAGGGAACAAGGAACAGTCGGTCGAAAACCTGCCAACAAACAAGGAAATACAATACAATAATATATCATCACTGAGGTAGGCATTCCCATACTTAGAATACAAATGACTCAAAGCATAAATGCCAACATGCGAAGATCCATGCCAAGTAAGACAGGTCATGGCCACCAAACATACACTGTGGATCCATGCCGATATGACTCAAATCTGAACATAGCCACCAAAAATACATTGTGGATCTATGTGTTAAAGACTCAAATTTGAACATAGCCACCAGACATACAATGTGGATATATGTAATAGTACACACTGAATATACTCCAATGCAACTTGAATATGTTAGAAAAGATTCAGGGTCTTCATCTCTATCACTCTATAGTATGAATCTAACCATGCGAATACATGTGCTGAAGTCGAACATGGTAGAAACCACTTGATTACCGGTCATTAGTGTATACCGTTAACAAGTGCAAGGGAAATCACCATTAATGTCAATGACTCCTAAGGTACTCTGGTACAATCCAACGAATGCGAATCAATGAGCTGAGGTTGAACACTCGATGAAATCTCTCGATCAAGGGTCGATAATGAAAAACCCACTGTCGAAAGTGAGGAAACCTACCATTGAGGCATGCAAGTTCCAAGGTACCAATTGGTTTCTAAGTCTAATTCCTAGATAATGAGTTGAATTCGACCAGAAAATACTCATCACAGGGGGGCCTTAATGTATCCCACATCAATGACACAAAACAAGTAACAAGATGTAGATCAACGTAACAAGTGATTCGGGACTGATTCACGGATGGCTGACACAAAAGAAGGCTTAAAGACTGCAGAAATGGCCGATGCAATAGAAGGCTTTCCGGGTTGAATTTCTCTTTGAACATATTGACGACACACCAACTGTCTTGGAAATACTGACTCAACAACAAGGATCACAGAACAATTTGTAATCTTATAGGAGTATGATCAGGAGACAAGTGGATTTTCCAACCTAGACACAAGGCGAGTGAAAGGGTGTCATGTTCAAAAGTGACTCTTCCATGGAATACAAGTTTAGACATATTTCTTTCCCAATTTTTTCCCCCACCATCTCTAGCGAGTACCTCTTTATTTTTGCGCAAGCTTGAGGAGGATAACATATGCTTGTCAATTTAAGCTCATCCTTTGAACAAGTCCCTCAGAGTATGTTTAACGAACCCTAAGAAGGAGTGGTTCGGTCCCATATGGGCCTTTCTATGTTTGTTTTATGAGTCCAAAGAAAGAAAACTCCAGGGTTTTTCATATTTTGAGAGTCTGAAAAACACTTAAAGAGAAATCTCTCAGTTCCTTTTTCGTACAGTAGTCCGATGAGACCGAAAAAGAGATAAACTATCTTTCAATAGACGTTTTCTTCAAATACTTTAACGAGTGTGAAGAGAACAAGGTCGCTCGACAATATTTTCATGTTTAGAGAGTCTGAAAAGAGCTTAAAGGGAACTCCAATGGGTTCCTTTTTCGTCTAACCTTTACGAGTCCGAAAAAGTGATAAAAGTATACTCGGTTGCATTCTCACGTATTTACGAGAACGAGAAATAACAAAGACTAAGCTCGGTAACTTATTCTCATGTATTTACGAGCATGAGAAAGAACAAATACTAAGCTCAAGATTGTTTTCATTTTTACGCAAGCTTTAAAACAAAACAAAACTATGCTTGGACCTGGTTTCATTTTTACACAAGCTTGAACTAGAGGAAACTATGCTTGGACTTGGTTTCATTTTTACACAAGCTTGAACCAGAAGAAACTATGCTTGAGGTAGCTAGTTTCATTTTTACACAAGCTTGAACCATAAAAAACTATGCTTTCACTTCCCAACACATAACACATGGATGGTTGGTACTCATCCCCCAGCTTAAGAAACTAGTGGCTCTAAATTCAACGTGAAGTCTAGAGGTTGAATGCAAATGCTCCCCAAGCTTCATTTCATCTGACTGCAAAGGAGAATGAAATGAAGCTTTTAAATACTATACGTAGGACTTGACCCAAACAGAGAGGGGGGAAACTGTTTCATTTTTTTAACGAGCTTGACACATAAACAAGAACTATGCTCGTAACCTATGTTTCATGTTTTAACGAGGTTGCCACAGAGACGAAAAAACTATCCTCGTAAGTGGTTTCATTTTTTAATGAGCTTGAAATAAAAAAACCATGGTTAAAGACCTCTGTTTCATTTTTTAACGGGGTTGCCTCAGAGACGCAAAAACTATCCTCAAAACTCTTCTTGATCATGGATTCCAAGAGGACAATGCTCCAGAAGGACACCATGTCAAGGGACAAAACTCGGTCATGGCTTCCAAGAGGTCTTCAATGGAAGGAAGAAATACACTCTGGAAGGACACCATGTCGAGGGTCGCGACAAGAGTAAAGAGATCAAGCTCTAACAATCCTATCAAAGAGATCACTGTGTCAACTACTGGATCTAAGTCATTAGAAGTTGAAGCCATGGGCGACAATGCCACATTATTGACCTGTGGCAGGGGCGATACCGTCTGCATATAAGAACCATTCAGGGAGGCAATCCAGGTGGGGTCAACGAATGAAAGTTGATCAACAGTCACAACTCATCCATTGTGAGGGAAAGATATCACACGAAAAAGAGTAGACACAATAGCTTTCATGGCATAGACATAATCCCACCCAAGGAGTAAAGCGAAATCCAAGTGGTCTTGGACTACCATGATGTCAATAAAGACAGTTTTCCCTCCCAAAGTTACAGGAAACTAAGGAAGGGTCCCTAAAGGTTGACTGGTTCTTCTGTTAAAAGATAACAGATTCTGCGTAACCAGCGCAAGTGGAGGACAACCCAAAGCTTACCAAGCAAAAGAGGAAAAAATACTAACGGATGCACCTTCATCTATAAGTGTCTGAGGAATGTCTCGACCACAAACCTGTAGTGTAATCTGGAAAGGAATGTGAGAGGGAGGATGAGGTCTAGTTAGCATACCCCAATCAAAATGGATGGCCTCATAACTTGGAGGGGGTTCCACGAGAGAAGGAGAAATAGCCCCTGGCATTGTAGATTTTGTAGCAACGAGAAAAACATGGGCAATATCGGGTTTACTCTCTAGCAGGAGAGTAGGATCGACCAATGGAGAGATCAGATTGACCACTTGGGTTTCATTCTCCAAGGGGAGAATGGGGTCAACAGGTGGAAACAGGTGGAAATAGATCGACCGCTAGGGTTTCACTCTCTAACGGGAGAGTGGGGTTGACCGAGGATGGGATCAGATCAACCACTTTGCTAACACTCTCTAAAGGGAGAGTGGGATCGACCGAGGATGGGATCAGATCAACCACTTTGTCAACTAGTTCAATTAAGGACGTGACCAGATTGACCACTTGATCAACCAGACTGACCGACGGGGGAACCAGATTGATCATTCCATCAACTACAGGTGGGTTGAGAGAAAGCTCGCAATAAGTAGCTGGAAGTTGAGGCTGTGAAATAGTCATGTATTCTAGTAATTTTGAGGCTTCTTCCATACAAGGGCAAAGGTGAGTGAGATGAATCCCTTTGCATAGCATGCACGGGAACTTGACTCTACTTTTCTGCTTCCCAATGATATCTTGACTAGTTGATGGGGGGTCATCAACATGTTGTTCAAAAATGGATGATATGGGTTGGTCAGGGTATGTAGACCATACTTCTATAACCTTGGGTAGACCAAGGCAATCCTTAAGAAGATGACTACCCTTACAAAGCCTGCAAGGGTACTTGGGCTTACAAGTTGTTTGGGTGATCTTAACATCATCAACACTCCCAACACGATTAACATTAACCGGTTGTTTTCCAACATGTTTGACAGTGGTTGGATGTTTTGACCCTTGTTTATCTTTCTTCTTCTTAATCTTTCTTTTCTTCTTCTTCTTATTCACCGAGTTACTAGCTTCAGAACTTTCACTCGATGAAGAAGATGAAACAGAAGGAGACCTTGCAAGAGAAGAAGGCGAAGAAGACCTTACTGGTGAAGAAGGTGAAGGATCAACATGAGGTTGATGCTCTTGGGGGGAAGTGCTTGCGACTGAAGCACTAATTGCATTCAATATTACTTGAGTGGAAAACAACCATACCGACAATCCAATCGTGAGACGTGGAAGGCTCAAAGTAGCAATGTGAGGAGAACCAATGTTTCCATAAGAAGGAAAAACAAAAGGTTCCCCTAGAGCAGGGGTTCCTTCATTGGTCATTTTGGGAACTTTCACCATTAAATAAATATCCAATCTAGAGTCCTATAGGGAAAACAATCAACACACGCTAAAAATCTAGTAAGCAAGCAAGCAAACAAAACCTTCTCACAATGAACGCACTAGTTGGTGATGAAATCCAATGTCATGGGAACAAAGTAAGAAGGGGCTAAGATAGAGTGGGTGGAAAAATTACGTTGATGACCTACTTAACGGACTTACACCCTGGTGCAAGCTCCCACACATAATCGTAGGTATACCCTCCAAGGAGCCCGAGCGAGTTTGGCCAACGTCGATTCCAGGTACCATGAAGACTTGCCCCTCCACAGTCACTTTGTGTAAATACCCTAAAGGGATAGGCCACTAAGGTTACCAATCACTATTGTGATGCTTGGGGAAACAGTCGACAATCTGATCCATGCGTAAGGGCAGGGTATCTAGCCCGAAATCAACTTGAAAGGCTTCCACTCATCATTGTGGGTATACCTCTCAAGCGACCCCCATAATACGCGCAATCCATACACCAAGACCAACAAAGCAGGGTGAGTAACTCTGCCAGTCTCAATGCGACCTCATGATTGACCCTTGTGTGAGAAGGGCTTCCCAGGAAAAAATGTAGTAAGTGTATTTAACTCTCCTTATCACAAGATACTATGTTGTTTGCAGCTTTGGAAAGTTATCTTTCATGCCTATTCCAAAGCCCTACAACTAATCTAATGTAGGTTTTCTACCAGAAAAGATAAAAATGTCTAATCAATTTTTATAAGCGCTTTATTTTATGGCTGTTGTTACTCAAAAGGAAAATGGTGTGGACAATATGGTGTTTTGACCGACTCAAAAGTTATGAAAAGAGATGAAGATGCAATCTTTTCATTTCGATGAAAGCTATGCTACAAGAAGGAGAAAACATTTATCATTCCCATATCCACGATGTCCCAAAATTTTAAAACTCATCAATATCAAGATTCTCAAGAAATGAGAAATAGGTACTGTACACCAATGCACGATTCATGGCCCCCCTCGACCATGAGGGGGAAAACTTTTCAAAATTTAAGACCAAAAAATGCCAAGAATCATTCAATTTCGCTACTTCAAATGCAAGGATGCCCCCAATCTAATATAAAGAAAGAAATTAAATCTTTTTGTTTCAAAAATTTCACTAAAAGAAATAATGAGCTTTGTTAAAACAAAGAAACCCAAACTAAAAGTTTTCTTTTAAAGCGAACTATTCAGAAGAAATATGATCTTTCCCTAAACAATTCTAAAGAAAACACACGCTTTGTAATTGAAATAAACTCAAATCAAGAGACTAATCCTTCAAAACCAAACAAAGCAAAAGTGACTAAAAGTAACTCAAAGAATGTCAAGCAGACTATAAACAAATCAATATAGGCTCCAAAATCTCAATCCAGCTGATCAAAGTAAACTGGGTCATCAAAATATGACAAGACCCAATCCCAAAAAAATTTACAACCAAGTTCGCATCCTAGCAGTAGAGTACAGTGCGAGAATTAGGTATTCTCACAGGCTAGACACTGGTAGGGTGCAAGAAGTTTGCACTGGATCTAACAGCAGGGTGCGAACATCAATGGTTTTCGCAGGATGTAGAGAGGTACAGTGCAAGAATGTATGTAATCAAAGAAAATCTTGAAAAAGGACAGGGAATCCAAGTGAACTTCTAGATCCAGAGAGTCCGGATGGATGTCCCAGGGACTTAGATACCAGAAAACAAGCAATCAAAGTAAGGGAAACTAGACTAACTAGGAAACAATCTGTTCCCTAGTATGGTCACCAATTTTGTTATCGGATAAATTGATAGGTGCAGACACTAACTGAGCTCCCTAGATCCACCTAGATCTAGAACAAAACACACCAAAACATGATGCTTTCCTTAAGTTTTAGATATTGAATTTACTAACTAAAGAGGGATAGGTGACATACTGTTTAAACGCCGCTTCCTCTCGCCATCGCCATCCTAGCTCCATTCCAACGCTCATACAATGATGATCCTGCAAAAGAACGCAACCAACCAAAGTGATAGCAATAACATGAACTCAATATAAACCTATGTACATGATCAAGGAATCATACAATAAAACACAACAAGCTTTATAGGATAGAATCATATTACTATATCATATTAAATGTGAAAGAGAGATTACAACCATGGACTTGATGTCATAAGGTCCCTTCCAACTATCCTTCATTCCCCACACACTTCCACTCCAAGAATTTTGAGAGAATAGATTTGATAATACTCACAATCTATCTTGGCAAAGGAAAAACTCAAAGACACTCCACCCAAGCTAATAATTCCAAGCCAAATCCAACTTAGCCCTTCTCCATGAGATCTCCTCTCCTTTTATAAGCCGAAGAGGATAAGGTGAGGAGGTTAGGATGATCCCACTAAATCATGAAAGCGAGTAAAATCCAAACCATTCGGATGCCAACTCACTTTGGAAGTTTCTCCTTCTAGAAGATTCAAGAAAACACTCATTTTTCTCAAGTGTAATAATTCCCGCACCCTACCTATAGAGCAGACTGCGAACTCCTAACGAACTAGCTATGATGTAGCCTGTGAGAATCAGGCATTCTCGCACCCTAGCTATAATGCAACTTGCGAACTTCCTTTTTTATAGGGTTTTTACAAAGGAAAATGCAACTTCTTTTCTCAAGAAAAGTTCTTCTCCCTTCTCTCTTCAGGAACTCAGGCCACTGACCCCTCTGAAGGAAATACATAGGTTTAGATCATTAACGGTCATAGGGATGACGAAAATAATGTGTAATAGCGACCCAAAGGAGTCAAAGGATGGAGTTGTTGGAACTCTCGAATCACGAAATTGCGATTCAACCACAACCATTGGATCGATCAAGGATGTGGGTCGTCGATATGAAGTATCGACGTTTCGACATTTCGGCAAATCGAGATTTTGGGGATTGGAGGATCCAAGGTGTATCAACCTTCGACTTCGTGACACACGAAGTCCCGAAATCACAAAAGGATCTTAGCCATTAGATCACAAAGGAGGGTGACCGTTGATCTCGGCAAGGAAAATCATAAGTTAGGGGATCAGGCTTTCGAAGGACAAGTGTTGGGTTGAGTTCCAACATCGTGAAGTGCGATGTTCCAATGCGCTCGGAGGGTTAGTCCCTGGTCACATGGAGGGGTCACATGAGTGAAGGCATAAGGGAGGAGCCAAAGACCTGTTAAGCCCTATTTCGGATTTCGGGACTTGAAAGAGTCGGGGGACACAACAATGAGGTTCACAAAGTCATGAATTTTGACACGCCCCTTGGGAGTTAAGCTTTGGTCATAGGGTAGTGGTCACTTGGAGAAGTATAGGGGAGGAGCTAGCAAGTACTAGGCCCTTGTCGAGAAATAGGAGATCGAGATTTGGAGAGTGAGGGGTGGTTCGTAGGATGAACACCCGAGGTCCCGAAAGGCGAAGTTCCTTCTATTAAGGTGTGTGGTCACAGCCTGTGGTCGTATGCATATGTGGGGGGGACTCATGCTTGGCACTTAGTCACGCAGGCGGGGCACCCTAACCGGACCTGTGGATTCGTTCAAAGGTTTCCATCTGGAGCCCGAAGAGCCATTTCGACTCAAGAAGATTGAAGATCGATCCTTAGATCGGGAGGTCAGCGGACCCCACCGAGGCAGAGGAAGGGCTCTGCATCATGTGGTATCAGAGCGAGAATTTTCACCCATAGATTTCAGGTTGAAGATGGAGATGACTATTGAAGGCCATGAATGTGGTCAATGAGGATACCACCAATAGAAAAGAAAAGTGAAGATTGACAAGGAGCTCACTGAGATAAGAGCGATAATGGAACAACTAACAATAACGATGCATCAGGAGGCAAAAGTACATTGGAGGTATGAATGGCCTCTTAACAGGACATCCAAATGGTTTGTTCAAAATTTGTTGGATAGGAAACAACAACAAGAGTTAAGGAAGTGGCTGAGGCATGCTGAAAGCCTCAGTGACACATAGTTGGTTTGCATCTGTGAGCCAAAAGTTAGAGAAACCGCCAGTGATGAGAAAGGGAGATCAGTTTCAGGTCTCATAAAATGCCAGGAGGGCAGAGATGAATTTTCAAATTTCCAAGTGGGCAATGAAATGAGATCATTGGAGGATCTCATAGACTGTCAGGAGGACAACAATGGAAATTCATATTTCTAGGTGGGAAATGATATGAGAATAGCAGAGGATATCATAAACTACCAGGTGGGCAGAAGTGAACATTTGAGTTGCCAAGTGGGCAATGGAAAAAGATCAGTAGAAGGTCTCGCATACTGTCGGGGGGGGTAGTGCTGAAAGTTCAAGTTGCCAAGTGGGAAATGAGATGGGATCATTGGATCTCATAGACTTCTAGGTGGGAAACAAAAAATTCCCAGGATGCCAAGTGGGAAAGGGGGAAGAGATGAGGCTATGTGAAAGTCTCATGAACTCAGAGGAGAGTTTGGATCAGTAAGGAGTCCTGACAGAGGAGGATCAGAGGAGCATTCTGATCATTGGGGGAATTCGGGTATTCCTGCCACATAGGCCAGTTGAGGCCAGAGCCTGTGTTGCAGGTGCAATAACAACAGATGGACAACCAACAAAAACTGTTAAGAATGAAGAAATGGAGCAAACACTGATGTCTACCCTAGCAGAAGAGGATGAGCATTCAGAAGGATGGCTCAAAATTTTCAGCTAGGAAATTGAAACATAAATGACTGCAGCATTGGAGCTTGCAGAAGGACAAGAATCAGACGACATATATTTCACTGATCTATGTGAAGAATTGGAAGCCCTAGAGAGAAGGGTGATCTTGCAAAGTTTTCACATACAACGAGACAAGTTGGAAGTAGGTGAGGAAGCGTACCAGCCAAGGGAACAACTAGAAGAAGTTGAAAATATGTCAGCTGGAGAACTGGCAGCAGAAACGATGTCACAGCAAGATGTCGAGAAACAACTTGATGAGGAGATTGTGGAATTGAATTCAGTAGCAGAGTGGAAACTCAATGCCACGAGGGGAGAAAATCACAAGGGGGATCAAATTGATATACCCATTGACAAGGAGGAAATGCAGCTAAGAAGACTGCATATGGAGAGCCAATAGGTTGAACAATTGGACAAGGTGATAGAGGAAATCAAAAAGTTGATGTTGAGGTCAGCGCAAGAGTCTGTCAGGAGGGAGACGTTGGACAAAGGAGAACCTACAAGAGCAGCAGGAAATGAGAAGCAGTAGCAACAACATCGAAGAAGAGGAGCAAGAGGACAACTCCAAGGGAAGGTTTTGGATCCAAGAGGATTTCAACACTAGAGAAAAGGAGCGCATGAGAAGGAGCTCATGAATTTCCCATTTGTGGAGTATGATGCAGGAGCATCGCTCCATGTCAGCAACATGCTCACTAGCCAACAGATTCAGCGTGCATTTACGGAGAAAGGAAGAGGCACCGACCCTCCCACTTTTGAAATTTTGAAATATGGTCTGATATAGATCATTCATGTTGTAAGGAAGTAAATTCCAAACCACACCTTTGTACAAGTAGTGGTTGAGGTTGCCTTAACTGGTAGCTTGCAACAAGCCCAAGACGTAGTCGGGACTGGGCATCCATTTTTGTAATGTAGCCATAGGAGTATGATGCCAGCTGAGACAATGATGGCACTAAGACAATGAATAGGATAAGCTCATGGGAGCCCTCATTTTATAAAAGGAGTAATAGGACTCATAATAGAGAGTTAGGGGAGAATAGGAGGGACTTGAGAAGAGAGGTCTCGAGAGAGAACCGAGACTCTGTTGCAGTCCAGTTTTGTAAATCATTTGTATAGATACACAAAGATTAATAGAAAAGCAGTTTTTCCTGCATATTGTGTGTTTATGTGTTTATATGTTTTTATGCATTTTCATGTTTTAAATGCGTAACTGGTGAAGCATTTCATAAGTTTCAATTTCTTCTCATCTTTGAGTTTCCGAGTGCAAGGAGTGCACATAGTCCACAAGGTTTGCGTTGACAGAGGTGAGATAACCTCAGGAAATCTCAAGAGGGATAGTGTTGAACCTTCATTAACAAAGGTGCAAGGGGTGAGTAGGAAGGAAATTTGTTTCGAGTTCAGGGAAGACAAAACTACTGGAGGTTTTGTAGAGCTCTGCTAGGAGGGCATCGAGTGAGTGCATAGAGTGCACTAGGGAACTCTATTTCAAGTTATGAGAAAAGGAAGTGTCTAAGAGAAGACACTCATAGAGTTTCCGAATACTCTGTAGGCTCAACAAGGTGTTCTTGAGCAGGAGTTGCCAAGAGAGTGCTTTCATGTCTTCGAGGGATAGAAGAGACAAAGACCTTTAGAGGTATTAACAGTTAGAGCACAAGGAGTGTGCGTAGGAAGAACTTGTCTCAAGTTCGTAAGCTCGTGAGGTTGAGCACAAAAGCATTCCAGGAGGAACACCATAAATATTCTAAGGAGGACGTAGAAGGGTTGAGTCCTGTAGAAAATAAACGGTTGAAAAGATCAGGAGAGATAGCATTCCCAGAATGCGAATGAGACCCAAAGTTTCAGGGCTCGTAGGAGAAGAATCGGAGGCCGAAGCCTTCGACACTTAGAAAATATTCCAAGCCAGGAAGAAATTGTAAGCTCAAAAGGAGGAGCGTCGACAACCATCAGATAAGCTGCGGAGGAGAAGATCTGGACCGTTGAACTCACGTCCAAATAAAGAGGAATGCGTACAGGGAAGGTCATATTTGAATCATCATATCTGAGCACAGAGGATCGATAGTCGTTGGATATGGAGGAAGGCACACGAGGTTTAACCTTGTGTATGAAGAGGAGAACCGACTCATCAAAGTTTCGATTATATTGGAACCGTCCATCGAAGAGGACACGTGGTGGAGATCCACATCCATCAGGGATTTGGGCACCGGGAGAATGACGGGGAAGGCCGGAGCAAACTCGTGAAAGGAGAATTTGAAAAAATCATCGGGACCGTCCATAAAAAAGTATGCGTGGAGAGCATGCAACATTTCACTAACTCGTGACCTAGAGGAGTCAAAGGACGGAGTTGTTGGAAATCTCGAATCGTGAAATTGTGATTCAACTATAGCCATTGGATCGATCAAGGATGTGAGCCATCGATCTGAAGTATCGACATTTCGGCATTTCGAAAAATCAAGATTTCGGGGATCGGAGGATCCAAGGTGTATCAACCTTCGACTTTGTGACACACAAAGTCTTGAAATCACGAAAGGATTTGAGCCGTTAGATTACAAAGGAGGGTGATCGTTGATCTGGGCGAGGCAAATCGAAATTTCGGGGATCAAGCTTTCAAAGGACAAGCATTGGGTTGAGTTCCAACATTGCAAAGTGCGACGTTTCGATGCGCTCAGAGGGTTAGTCCCAGGTCAGAGGGAGGGTTCACATGAGCAACGACATAAGGGAGGAGCCGAAGACCCATTAAGCCCTATTTTGGGTTTCAGGACTTGAAAGAGTCAGAGGACGCAACAATAGGGTTCACAAAGTCACGAATTTTGATGCGCACCTTGGGATTTAAGCTGTGGTCACATGGTAGTGGTCACTTGGAGAAGTATAGAGGAGGTGCTACCAAGTGCTAGGCCCCTGTCGAGAAATCGAAGATCGAGAGTTGGAGAGTGAGGGGTGGTTCATAGGCTGAACACCTGAGGTCCCGAAAGGCGAAGTTCCTTCTGTTAAGGTGTGCAGTCACAACCTGTGGTCATATGTAGATGTGGCGGGGGCTCTCACTTGGCACTTAGTCACCCAGGTGAGGCACCCTAACTGAACCTGTGGATTCATTCAAAGGGTTCCAGCCAGAGCCCGAAGAGCCATTTCGGCTCGAGAAGATTGAAGATCGATCCTTAGACTGAGAGGTCAACAGACCCTGTCGAGGCAGAGGTAGGGATCTGGATCATATACCAAAATTATTACCTTAATGAAGGTATGCCAATCATGCAGTTTTACCCCACCAAATTCACCTTTCTTCATTAAGATATTATTTATGTTTGAAGCAAAACCCGTGGGAAATTTAATTCTTTGAATGACCTCTTTTACATCATTGCTTTGTTGATCTGTCAATAACCATGGAAGGTTATTTCGGTCTAGTACTCCATCTGATCTATTTGAGTATCAGATGACACTTCACATTGCATGATTGGCTTCCTGAATTTCAATACAAAATTTGATGGTTTTTTCTTTGTCCCTCCTACCATCTATGATTCGCCATAACGTTTTTGTCACATCCTTCCCGATATGCATCGTATCAAACAAATGAGCTATTTTTAGCTCCTCATAGTAGGGAAACCTCATGAATTGAGAGGGATAACATTTTATTCCTCGTGGAAGCCCATTATTAATACCTTCATGATGATGGCGACCTTCATGAAGCATAAAATAAATCACAAAAATAATTATCAAATACGGTAAAATAAATTCAATGATTAAAATAAACATTAAAAACGTTACATGATCTACGATACATAAAGAAATTGAGTACCTTGACGATTTCTATTATATTCCAACCTCCATAGGTGAGGTGTCATTCTTCGTGGTTTTAAATGAGTCTCTTCTTTCCCATTGAAAATATGTTTTTCAATAGTACGATACCTATGGTTCTTAGGGAGGAGGTACCTATACTCATCAAACACCACCTTTCCTAAAAATTTTGAATGACGATACTTCATCTTAGGGCCACAAACTGGACATGCAAATTTACCCTTTGTTTGAAGACTTGCAACAAATGGATTAATGTCAATTATACGATGAGGTTATTTATAAATTAAACATGCACCATGATAACATTAAAAAATTATATAGTATTAAAGAGAAATAATGCTACATACCTCAAAAATGTGTTAGTCTAGGGGCATCATGAATTGTCCATAAAAGTATTCCATGGAATTTAAATTTCTTCACCCCGTTTGGTTTACATATGTCATACATTGTGATGCCAACCCATAACTTTAGTAGATCATCAATAAGAGGCTCGATATATACATTCATATCTTTAACCTAGTACTTACCTAATTGTTTGAAATTAAACATAATTACTATATGAATGATATCATGTAATATATATAAGTAAATACATAAACAAAAGATATTATGCAAAAATTGAAACAGATGAAAATGTTACATTCAAAAAATTAATGTAAACAAATACCTGGAACAATCATTGTCAACATTATGTGCTCCCTCTTTATTGAAATCCAAGGAGGAATGCTATTGTTGATAACAAAAATAGGCCACACTAAGTAAATAGACCTAATCTCTTTGAATGGATTAACACCGTCAGCTGCTAATGAAAGCCTAACATTACGAGGTTCATCTTTGAAATCTGCCCATTTTTCCTCAATTTCCCTAAATGCAGAACCATCGACAGACATTCGAAGAACACCATCTCCACTTTTGTTACGTGCATGGTAATCCATAAATTGTGCTATGCTTTCACACTTGAACAATTGCTGCAAACGTGGAATTATGGGAATATGACGAAGAACCTTTCGAGGCACCCTTTTTGTTACTTGATCGGTTCGATATCTACTGATAAGACATTGCAGACATTTTGTTTTCGAAGAATGTTGTCCATACTATATAATATGATCATTAGGACATGCATATATAGTTTGATAATCCATTCCAATGTATTTAATAATGGCATGCAAACCTCAATATGTGTGAGGTAAAATATTTGACGATTGTAACAAAAATTCACCTAACAATCTACAACATAACAAATTACTAGTTAATGTAAAGAATATTAATCATAAAAATTGCATTCTTATTTTACATATTAATTAACACTAAAAACAAATAGAAAAAAAATCATCATTTATGTATAATATGAGATGAAACATATTACATACCTTAGGATCTATGTCATACAAGTGTTCGACAAATTATTCATAACCTTTAAGTTCACTAGCAACAATGTAGCGAAGAAACAATTTGCTCTTGATCCTTCATAAAGTCGTTTATTTTCCTTTTGTAATAGAGGTTCATCATAAATACCAACACTGTCCCCATCCTCATCTGGCTGCGAAAACAAATCTTGGATCATTTGATTTGTCCCATCATCTTCTTCCATGGGATCATTAACTTGATTTGTCCCATCATCTTCTTCCATGAGATCCTCATTTGCTTGGTCATGTTCCTCAACTTGCACAACATCATTTCTACTACTACTTGGTGCAATATTCTGCAGAAAGTTAGAGGGAAAATCTAACTTTATAATTACAAACAATCATGCAAAATTAGTGTATACTATAACAAACATTCAAACAATATATACATATATATATATAATTTTACATAAAATTGACAATATAAAAAATATAATGAATATATAGCTAATTACCATGGGATGATATTCATTCGATCCGCCATCAATGTGCCCATATTTCCTACAATGTTTTTGTAGTTGTTGCTATTAAAATTCTTACGGGATGTATGAGGCAACTTTTTTTGCAAGGGAAATAACATCTACCATAACCCTTTTCACCCGCTTTACTTTTTTTCCCACCTCTAATTATATTCTGCAACATTCTTCCGCACAAAAATACCCTTTCGGAATCGTCATTGTTATAGCAAGATTATCGCAACATCTTTAAATCGTCAAATATTTATAGGTCAATTTAGGTCATTGTCGTCGCAATTGCGACGAACAATGAACTAAATATAACTAGTTATTTGTTATATTTAGGTCACTTTGTCAAAGAGTATAACAATTATAACGGTCATATTGTCGCTCTTGCGATGAACGTTGACTATATCAATTTATACTTTGTCAAAATGTATAACGGTCAATATGGATAGTATCAAAGAGTGTAAAAGTCAATAGTTAGCGTCACTCTTGCGACGAATACACACGTTCGTCGAAATAGAGATGATAGTCCATTATCTCGATGATCGTCACAAAACAGAGAAAAGTTAGATTCTGTCGAGAGAGCGACGAATATGGGCTAGATTTAGAACAAAATTGAAAAATTGAACTTTTTCTCTTGAATTTTGCGACGAAAGAGTACTTTCGTCGCAAGTAGTCATCGCAAAATTTTCAATATGTAGTAGTGAATAAAGTCCTCAAAACCATGATACAATGCACTGTTAACAAACATAAGACCAACTGACATCATATGTTGTTTTCCTCTTTATGGGCCTATCGCACGGTAGTCAAAACTGCCATTGGTTTTACACCGTTCCACCTTGTCCATGGGATCAAAGCCACTCCCTATCGAGTGTGAAATCCCAAAATTACGCATTGCCATACAACTCTTACTTGATACTTCTCCAATGGAGCAACACCTGTTGACCTTAGAATCACTTTATGAAGATTGTCACTCTTCATTACAACACAACAAGACAACTAAAAAATGGTCCAAAGCCACCTTCGCCCGCCATGTCAACCTTCTCTCATTCAAGGAAGGTGATCTCATGTTAGCCTATGGTATTTCCCATGACACTCTCGACCATGGGAAATTCGAGTCATTATGTCACATACCCTTCATCATCCAACATTTCCTCACTAAGGGTTCCTACATATTGGCCTCTCCAGAAGGCTTCCCTCTCAAGGAACTCGTCAATGGGTTATACTTGAAGAAATTTTATGCCTAAGAGTATCCCCCCTACCTTAGGTTTCTCTTTGTACACACTTGTAGAGTTTTTATTCTTCTTTAATTACACCACTCCTCATGTCTGATCTATCACCCATGTTATTGACATATGCATCATCCATCATCCTACCACATTGGTTACATTGACGGTGCCAACCGCTAGACCCATAATCTCGCTTCGGTCGCTTGGGCCCTCTATACCCCCTCACCAAGCCTAATATGACTCTGTCATTGGTCTCCTTGATGAGGCCCGTCACCGCCACATTTGTCACCTTAGTATTCTATTAGATTCCCAACTTGTCGTCCCGCAACTCAATAATGTGTATCATGTTCATGATCCTTGCCTCTTCCAAAAATACCTGCAAGTTAGACTCTTATATCCAAACTTTTATTCCATCACATTTACACATATTCCAAGAAACCTCAATCAAGTAGCATATCACATGGCTAACCTAGTATTAGATTGACATTTATCACATTAAAACATCATATAAATAACATCATACATTTGTCAACAGATAGAAATAGACATCATAAATCACAAACACAAAACATAAAGACACGAATGATCAATGTATCCATCATATATATCATCAAGGTCATAAATGTTTTACAAAAATATATATACAACTACACGTAGGATTATGAGTCCCATTATCCCTATGAGTACAAAAACTGGGTATCAACTACCCTATACAAAATTGGGCTCCCAAACCCATACATCCCAACCCGACACTCAAGGTGCCCCTAAATCTCCCCCCTAGGCCCTCTGTCAGTTGGAGGTGCCCCACTTGCTGGGGGCCCTCTAGTCCCAGGAGGCAGCTGACCAGTCATAGCTACCCCAACCACTATTTCTTTGCAGATCAATGTCTGCCACTCTGTCAATACTCTCACACACTGGTCCAGAACCTCCTCATCTTGGATGTGGGTCCATATACCTTCAGGAACACCTGGAAGGACCTGCTCGAACCGTTGGAGCAGATCCTCTAAGACGACCACACCATCTCCCTGGGGATCTCTGGATGGTCCCGAACTGACGTCATCTTGTCGATGCCTCTACCCAACCCTCATCTCCGCGGGCTCCTATTGAGCCAGCTCCTGAATGACCTTTGCCTCTTGCCCCTGGGGTCCAACATATGCAAAATAACACATATATATTGTCATCATCCATATACATGTCTGATAAATGTTATCTACCAAAATCAAATCAAATAGATACAACACATACCTCTCTAGTCCCAGTTCTCCCTAGGAGGTAGCACCATGTATAGATCTTTCCTGTAGTCCATACCCACATATGGATATCGTAGAATCACCTATGGCATCTGAAACTACACTCAAGCAACTATGGACGTGAAGTAGTGGCCACCCTCCCCTCCATGTCGCGCCAAGATATGTGCCCATCACATCAATCACGACTCTCGCTATGACACTAGCTCCAAATGAATCCACGGTCGCAATAGAGGCAACCTCTGCAAGAACCAGGCCACCAACACTAACCCGTAGGAAAAATTACTGGAATCGACACACCAACACCGGTTCATATGGGACATCATCCGGGTTTGCATCAACACACCCCATGCAAACAGGTCCCCATCCATGACCTCCTCCACTACCCTCAAATGACCATCAACGATCCGCTGAGTGCTCAAGGATCCATAGATCCTCACCACCATGGCCATGATGCACTCAATCAACAAGTCATCAATGGCCTCAATCCACACTACCAAACTCGACATAGGGTTCAACCTAGAATAATATCGGGCCGTGATGGTCTCCACCCTATCCTCCCCTGGCAGATGGGGATCAACGACCAATACCCTCCCACATAATGGGATTCCTATAAAAAAGTAGATGTCCTTTTCCGCAGAGAACATCATCTTCTCTCCCCTCACTACAAAGCACTATATATCAATGCTCCACATCCTGATCAAGAACTAGAGTAGGAACTCCTGCGACTGTATCAGAGGATAGTCAAAAAACTTGAGAAACATGTAGGCTGCCAAGTGTCTACGTACTCCAGGATACTCCCCCAGTCAGTCCTAGTCTTGCTCTTGCCAGTGGACTGACATCATCCTCCAACCTTTTTTGATTACCTGCATTCACCCATAAACACCTGATCAGCCACATCATCCATCAAAAAACATAAATATAAAAAACTCATATACCCCTTAGTCTGCCCATAGTGCACATCTTTCCTCCACACCATTGTGTATCTGTGCATGACTATTGTCCCCATATCTATGAACTAATGCACAATTGTCTCACTCACATCCACACATAAGTGCACAACTTCCACTCCGACAGGCGCGCATCCAATGCACGCCTGTCTGTTCAACCCACACACACATGTGCGCGACTATCCCCTACACAACCACACATTATGCGTGGGGTTTCCCAACACAAACGCACATTCAAAATGCATGACTGTTTTGGGAAAACCCGCACATAATGTGCGGGAAAATGAGTTCTACCTGTGCACACATGCGTGAGTGTTCCCTCTTTTCCCGCGCACTAGTGGGACCCTACCCTTAAAAACCCCCTCTACGGCCCTCTGTACAACCCCTACCTAACATCTATCAACTTTACAAAATGTTGGATGATAGGGTCACTAACTTGTCTCTTGCAACTCCCGAATCGGTAGGCTCATGCTCCCATAATATCAAAATCACCTCATATCTCTCTTGCCAGATCAACAATAGTGTCAGGTACAAATGAGGTGGCATTGTGGGCCCACCATCCATATATAATCCCTTTTTCCTAACTTCCACATTCTACTACAGGAGCTTAGAGCCTCTGTTTTCTGATCTGTTTTCAACTACGTGATCCTGACCCAACCATCTACACAGTCACACTACCCAGGTTACTATCTGAACTTTTCCTCGGAGGAGCATTTTTTTCTCACGCCAAGTTCAGGTACACATGCTCACTTTTAGTTTTATCAAATAGCTATTATATGTTATTTATCATGATATATTGTCCACGTCGGGTATTTGGTTTTTTATGTGTGCAGGTACTTGTTCAACAAGCTTATAACCCCTCCAGGTATATGTACGACACTGACATGAAGTTACTCCCTCTGTAAAAAATTGCATATCCCAATCACACCCTCTGACATTTACCTTTAGGGTCCCTACATTCGGCTCTGCAGTATCTTTACCTCTGCCACATTTTGGTATTGTCAACCGATAACACTCTCCCCCACAAGAGTTGTCCTATTCATAGTTCCCCTTGGAAACTTGACACTCATGCTGATTTCACCCCCTAGGATTGGGAGTCCCGATAGTATGTTTCACTTACGAGAATGAACCCCATACTCCTTCTCATCATAATTTCTAACCTTCCCAACGGAATCCCAAGTCATATATTCCTACACTTAATTCTATTGACTTCACCCTCAGAGTTTCATTAGCCCTTCATATCATCCACCATAAGTTTTCCCATATGCAGATTGTCCTCCATCCACTTACCTAATATAGAAACCCACCCATGGGGTCCCCACCCTCCACCAGTTTTCTTTCACAAACTTGTGCTCTAAACAGGCCAAGCCATCTTTCACTAGGGCACCCGTTTCTATATCTGTATAATCAACCCAAATTATTATTTATTTCTTTGGTAATTGTATAAATCCCTTGTTTCCAACATATACATATATTTTTTTAGTCTTCATCCCCAATGGCCTTCTTTTACCTGTCAAAGCAACCCATGTCACCCTTGGTTGGGGAATCCACCCTTTTTTCATATCGACATCATTCACAAACCCCTAGTATCCCAAATCCATGTACCCATGATCTCTAAGTTTTCCCACTTTGTCAGCCTCCGATACATTTTAACCCCATATCTAGTCATCCCCCTGACGCTAGATTCAATTTTATGGTTACTTCCAATCATCCCTCAACACCCCAACCAAGAGAAGTCTTGAGTCCCATAGTGTATTGAATTCATCCATGTTACCCATCAATATCTGATCTCACCCATTACTCAGTGGATTTCAATAAGCCCTTTGCTTCTTGACGTTGTGTCTCCCTTCCTGTCGACATCAACACAGTTTCTAGAAGGGAATAAATATCTTGACTCTCATTACCTTTTCAATGAGGAGTCTCGAATGGAACATAGAGAATTATCATCACTTTCTGATTCCGTTGACCCCCACAACATTGGACTTCAACAACCTCTCATGTTAAGATGGGTCTTACTATGCAACCATTGCAGTTGTTTCATACCAACTAAATACCTCTGAAGTTGATAGGCCATCAATGCATATGATTCATAGACACTTCTTACAGTCGTCCATTACTCACTTCAGAGCTCATTCACTAGTCACAACCATCATCTTCCATTATCAACCACCTCCGTGGGCGCTTCAACTATCTACACCATCATACATCTTCAGTTATAGTCTCACATTTTAGTCATGACACGAGCATGGGGCATGCCTGCCTCATTTGTATACAAATTTTATTTTTTCTTCCTAGAGAAAGATCTGATTCCCATATTTTTCCCTCTCCCTTCGATGGATCGCTCTTGCAATTCCTCTCTTCACTCTTCTTTACAATGGCACTCTCAAGAAAAATAAGCATTGATGTATTTTGGTTATACGTATGCTCCTAACCTCACACATTAGGGGGCATCTGTTATCACTGAAAAATTGTTCGCAACATTGCACACAATGGTTGAAGAAAGATATCAATTCCAACAACAATTAGTACACCTACAACATCAAAATCCATCAAAAAGGCACAAAACTATACACTTGGTTCAAAAATTAAAGTGCACAAATTCACCAAAGGAAGCGCATACAATGTGAGCAGAATGTGCGGGCCAACACATCCCTATTCGCACACTGTGTGCAAGATGCGTGAATGTCTACAAGAAAATCCACACACTTATCATGAACAATGTATTTATGAATATTGTCGGCCTCTCAACCACTTCTAGTCTGACCCCCAACATGATTTGACACTTAGATCTGAGAGAAAGCTAGCTTCGAGGCTGGTCAAGGGCTAGAAAGTACCCTAAAAGGCCCCTTGTTCACAATATGAACCAATTGTATCTGGCCATGAATAGACGCTATAAATATGTGCCATGGGTGTGCTAGAAAAGTAAGAACTTCAAGGCATTGTTATGCTGGAAGAATTCTTCTTGGAGAATCCTCTTTTCTCTTTGAATCATTCAAGCACTATAGCAAGGGCCATTCCACTCACCTCTTGAGAGGATTGGCATTGTATTTCTTCACCATTGTCAGTTGCCATTGAATGAAGATAAGATCTCTCTATTAGGGAAATCAAGAGCCCTCCCAAGGAGGAAGAGGGGATTCATAAGTCCCCGCCTTTCTCTACAGTGTTAGCCTATCAATATATTGATCTATTGGTATCTATATGATGGTCATTTTTTGTTTTTCATGGTTCTAGTTCTTGCAAGCTTCTCTAACATTTATTTCTCTTTGTTTTTAGTTTTATTTCCTTGTTTCATGTGTATTTGGTTATTTAATCAACTCACAAACCTCTATCTTGTTTAGTGGACTTAACTAATCATGTAAGTGTTGTGTTTTTTCTCACCCATGTGACAAAACCAACACAACAATACTAATGTCTCAATTTGGATATTATTTTACAAACATGTGATTATAGTTTATATTGTTTTAGATAGTGCTATTTGATGTGTGGCTCTAGATGTTTGATGTGTGGCTCTAGATGTGTGTAGATACAGGGATGGATATTGTTAATTAAGCTTAGACATGTGTAAGGGTTGTAAGAAGGAGATGTGACATGTTTACCATTGGGAGAGGAGGAGTAGCATCTCTAATTTCTATCTATTAGAAACTCTCTTCATGTAATAGGTTGGAGATGGTACTTCACATAGGAGGTTACACGTTGTTGTGAGGGCAGGCTATAGGCACTTGTTCATGAGGGATAATTGATGGGTGAACAATAAGGACAACTAGTACTTATTCCTTAGTGAACATGAGTCTCTCACCATGCACACATATAATGGAGTTAATAGTGGTTTTGTCATGTAACATTGATTTTACCCTTGCCGTGAAAATGCATGTGTGTTCTTGGAGGGGTGGGGTGATCACGACCTCACTTTTTGTACTAATTATATCAATATGTATACCCATGTTTTTTGAGATTCACTATTTTGAGACAAAGTGTCTTTTATGTGCATATCATTTAGAATGGTATTTTAAGTAATAGATGTGCACTCATGAAGTATTATTCATATAAATATAATTGCATCCATTTAAATGGAGGAGATATTTATGGGTAAATTAGGTTGATTCTATTATGCAAATTTGAAATGGAAAATAAATACTAGAGGTATGCATTAATAAAGTATTCATATCCTATTTTTGAAGTTGTATTTATTTAACAATGAATTTTCATGTGGACACACGAAAAAGAGCTAGAAAAGGCAAGAGGGAACAAAAACGAGAGAAAAAAGTAGGATAGGTAGTTGGTAGTTGGGTGAATAATAAGAATTTAAATTAATTAGAAATTAGAATTATGTATGGAAGACACACGTGGTTGGGTGAATAATAGGCACATTAGTGACTTAATAATTACACTTTTTTAATGAGTAGGCATGCTACATTTTGCACAAATATTATAAGAAGAGAGGGAGGGTGGCCATGGATGGCATGGTTGGGTTGTTGATTTGTCACCATTAATATCAATTCCAGAAGTCCATTTCATCCCTTTCACTTCCTCTTACTACTCACCTATCACTCCATTTACCACAATTTCTCGTAAAACACCATATTATAGTTATTTATGCTTTAGTGGTTAAGTAATGTTAATTTTCCTTTATTTTTAATAGATTAAATATTATTATGCATGATTTTACCAATGACGGTTTTCACTGCAACTCGTTGCAACTCGTCTTGTTGCAACAGGACGAGTTGCAACTTGTTGCACCTCCACAAGTTGCAACACTCATGGTTGGCATACTAGCACATCTCCGCGTGGGAAATCAACAACATGGGTTTTGTTCCTAGACTTGATGATAAAAATTAGTGATATTCAGTTCACACCCAGGTGGGATGCGTGAGCTCCATCTCGTGGTCAAACTATCCTAGTCAAACACGTGGTAGATAACAAGAGACCATTTTGCGTTGGAATTTTCGAGCAAATGGTGGTGACTCTAAAAAATCTAGAACATGGGTTTTGTGCAAGATGGACCCAATTAAGCTCCATGTGCATTGTTTTCCAAATTAAGCCACAATTTGAGAGATACTAAGGTTTTTCCAAAAGGTGTATTCCCAAATTCACGGTTGCGGGTGGTTGTCATCATATTCTCAATTGCAAAACCAAATTTGGCCTATTCTCAGCTGATTAGAGTTGAAGACATCCTAGACACCTGATCTTGATTGATTGATCTATTGAAGACAATCTATAATAGTAATGTAGATCATTTGTAATATGGTCATATGTTAGGAAGTCCAATTTGGGGAAAATCGATTATGATTTGTCCCTTAGCTCTCTGTGTATTTAAATGAAGCCATTAATCAAAATAGGGGGATGATTAGGTAGAGTCATTGATTGGCATTCTAAGAGTGCTTTTATTAATAAAGGATTGGTATTATTGTGGATTGGGTCTATGAAGTGTTGATTTGATTTGCAACACCTTGTTTAAGGAGGAAGAGACCCCTTCTCTAACAAGGATCATTGTTGTTGTGTTTATAAGTAGAAATTTGTTTCCTTAAAAAAAAGGCATAATTTTATTCATCCACGGAAACAAAATTACATTATGTAGGTGCAAAGCACTTTCCATCTGTTTTCAACAAATGAGTTGTTCTTCCGTCATCAGTAGGAAAATATACAATGCGTTATGAGATACCAATATAAGTGTCGAGTAGATTTGCAGATGTCCTGTAGGTTGCCTGTGAGTGAAGCCATATTGTGCAAGAGAAAATAATGAGTCATTCATCCTTTGGAAGGATTGTTGTTTTTCCAAAAATTGCAGGGATATAAAGAGCTAGAGGAAGTTTTAACCCAAGGCCTCTATGAAGGGGCAGTGGAAAAAATCATATGTGTCTTCATCCTTTGTTTCCAAAATGTGTCAGGATCCAAGTGGAAGATGTAGTCCAGCTTTTGAAAGAAAATCAACTAATTGGTTTCGTTCCCTGTATACAAGATTAAATGGGTAATTGTTAAAAGTGTGTAATAATCTGAAGATTTCCAGTAAGATTGGCTGCAAAAAGATGTTGTGGCAGGATTGTTGTTTGCTAGTCCAGTTGATTACAATTTTGGAGTCTCCAAATATTTGAAGATTGTGGATCCCTTTTTCCCCTGCAAATTGTAGAAGTAACTTTAAGGCCAAGAGTTCAACAAAATTGTTTGTTCCTGTTCCCAATCCCTTTTTTATTTTGAAGAAGTGTCTTCTAGAGAGGTAAAGGGTTGCACTGCCTCTGCATAGTTGATTTTGTGAGGCTTCATAAAAAAAATCCCAAGGATTTGAGGGGTCAATGGGAGGGGGTGAAGAGGAGCAAAAGGGAGGGGGAACTTTTTCCTGAGGGAAATGTGAGAGGATTGCTAGTCCTTGAGCAAAAATGAGTTCAGGAAGGGGGGGTTTGTCTTGGAAGATTTCGTTGTTGCATGCTAGTCAGATCCACCAATAAATGATAAAGGGTAGATCTTTGATGTTTATGAGAGGCTTTTGTTGAGTCCAATGTTGCCAAGTTGTTTCAACTGAAAATCCCTCCCAAGTGATTCTTCAGTTTAGGTGTAAAGATAAATCATGCCAAATATATTTGGTGAAGGGGCAGAGGATGAAGAGGTGTGTGTTGTTTTCATTTGCTCATTTGAAAAGGGTGCACCAACTAGGTCCTTCAATGCTTCTTTTCCGCATGTTGTCCCAAGTGGGGGATTTTTTATTGATTACACACCACATGAATATTTTTGCTTTTTGAGGACACTTTACTTTCCAAAGTCCTCTCCACCACTAGGCTGGCTCTCTTTGTAGTAAATTGATATTTATTGAGATATATCCCAATTTTGGGGTGTATTTTCCAAGAGGAGATTTTTTCCATACAAGTTCATCTTCTTCTTTTGTGATGCAAATGTGACTTGACTGGAGAGAAAAGATATATTTGTTCCAAAATTCTAGGTGCAGAGCATGCAACTCGATGGTTTCAAATTTTTTCCATCCTTGTTGCAAGATATTTGTGGTGTAGGGGTCCAATCCTATTCGTAAACAATATCCATTTCCCACTTCCAGGCTAGTCCATAAAATGTTACCTAAAAATATTTTTGGATGGATTTCCAGATAATGGACCAGTTTGTTAGGTGTTTTTCTGGTTTTCGAATCTAGTCTTCTAGTGAATCCAGTATAATGTAATTTTGTATCAGAATAGTTGTCCATAGATTGTATTTGGTGAGTAATCTCCAACCATATTTGGCTGCCAAAGATTTTGACAAAAGGAAAATGTTTTTTAGGCCCCATCCCTCGAAGGATTTTAGGCAAGCTAATTGATCCCATTGGCCTAGGTTGTGGTAAAAGTTTCCTGTGTGCCAGACCAGATAAACTGAAAGTAGATTTTTCTAGTAAGCCTTTGGGGATCCAGGCAAGAGACATTCAATAGACTGAAATGGCTTCAAGGACCAATTTTTTCAAAGTGAGCCTTCCTGCTCTTGATATCCACTTGTAACTCCAACCTTTTAGTCTATTTTCTATTTTTCCTAGTAGCCAATGTTAGTCTGACTTCTGATAGTCATTTGGTTTTAAGTGAAACCCAAGGTTTTTATTCCTTCTTGGAAATTCAGGGTCTTGTAGGGGACATAAGCTTTGAAAAAAGCTTTTCTTTCCTCTTCCATACGATAAAAATAAATTGTTGTTTTTTAAACATTTATGATCATACCTGTGGCAAGATGAAACATTTTTAAAATCTTAATCAATTTCTCAGCATCCCGACATCGATCTCTGCAGAAAGAAGAATATCATCCACAATGAGGAGGTGGGTGATTTTTTGGCCTGGGGTGATCAAAATACCAAGGATATTCCCAGAGTGGGCTTCGTGGTTTAAAGCTCAGTTGAGGCACTCAACCACCAAAAGAAAGAGGAGTGGTGAGAGAGGGAAAAATTGCGTCAAACCGTGTTCAGAGTGGAAGAAGGGGGTGGCTGCCCCATTTATTAGTAAAGCAAAAGAAACTGTGATTAAACATGCCATGATCCATTTGATGAATGGAAATTCAAATCCCAAATGAGTGAGGATAAGTCTAATGTAGGAATAATTAACTCTGTTGAAAGCCTTTGACGGTTCTATTTTTAGTATAGCTCCTTGGGATTTTGTGATTTTTAGGTTGTGTAGGCCTTTCTGTGCTACATCGATAGCTTCATGTATATGTATTTCTTGCATAAACCCAAATTGTTCTTTTGATATTTTGTTTGAGAGGATGGGTTTTAGTCTTCTTGCAATAATTTTGGCTAAAATTTTGTAGAGACAATTGCAAAGAGATATGGGCCGGAAATCAACAAAGGATTGAGGTTCATATTTTTTGGGGATGAAGGCAATGAAGGTTGTATTTATAGGTGCATATATATGCCCATTTTTCCTTGATTCCTCTACAACCTGTAGGAGGTCCGCTCCAATCAAAGAAAGCGTCAAAGAATTCAATAGTCAACCCATCTGGCCCTGGGATTTTATCCTTTTGAAAGCTCTGAATTGTTTCTTGTAGTTCTTTTTTCCATGACTTTATCAAAGATATCTTTATTTTCATCCTCGTCCATGAATCTGGGGAAGTAGAGTACCGATTTAATAATGTATACAATGCTTTATCTTGTATCATCTTTAAAGATAGATTTGAAATGTGTGATCCCTAGTTTCACTAGATCCTCGAACGAGGTGGCTGGAGAGTCCCCTTGGCCTTGTAATTTCCAAATATTGTTTATTTCCTTCCTACCTTTTACAAAGGCATGGAATTTTTTTGTTTTTTCATCTCCTTTTTCCAACCATATGGCTCTATTTTTGAGGTGCCAATCAACTTCTTTGTCGTCCAACAAATTTTTGCGACGGGTCTCCAAAGATCTTAAGTTTTGTTTGGATTGTTGTGTGTAAAAACCTCCCCCCTCTAATTCGAGATATGTTCAATATGGTCTTCGATATGTCTTAGTTCTTCTTTTTCTCTGATGTGATTTTAGTTAGCCCAAGTTAAGGTCATTTTTTTTAAGCGCTTTAGGTTTTCCACAAAATGTATTGTTGCCCAAGAGCTAGTTGTTGGATCATAAATCTTCCAATTTATTTTTACCATAATTTGGAAGTCTTTGTTGAAAAGATACTGAGAGGGGGGGGTGAATCAATATTTTGAGCTATTAATAATTTTTCACTTTTCTTTCACTGAGAAATCTTAGTTTACTTTATAGAGATCAGATGTTGTATAATCTTATGAAAACAATAGTGCATCCAGAGATCATATTATGGATTTCTTCATTCATCAGATGTCTTTTAAACAGTAATTCAACAAAATAAACTAACACAGATGAATAGGACACATGAACACCAGGATTTAAGGTGGAAACCCAAATAGGGAGAAAACCACCRCTGCTGTTGTCTCTGTCTTCAATGATTATTATTAAGAAAACATTCTACAACAATGTACTAGTGCAGACTCATACTAGTACGCAGGCTTCTACCTGCAGAAGGCTACAACCATCTCTCATTTACCAGCCTTTCCTGGAAGGGAGCTTCAACCCCCTGAAGATAGCACCAGTTTCTACTGGCAGATTGCTACTGCTGAAGGGTTTAACCCTCATACTCACTGTTGACCACGTTTCATTAATTTTCACACTGGATTAGGCAGTTTCATCTAGTGGTTATGACAGTAACAGAAATTATCTCAAGAGTAAACACAGATCTACAGACTGTCAGGCAGTTACCAAAGAACACATATTAAACAAGTCAATAAACCTGGAGATGATGCTTCTGATTTCATGTTTCTTGAACCCACAGCTGAGATCTCTCTGTCAATGTAGATCTGCCACCCAACTGCCACAAGGAGGTTCCTCTTTCCTCAAACCTTCCATGTTGCCTGCACAAATGACCTCACCTGCCAATAGCTATCCCTACTGTCAGAAAATGGCCTCTGCGTCCTCCAAAAAGGACCTCTGCGACCTATCACCATCCTCCTTTGCCTCTGCACATTTTCCTGTAGGAAGAGCATCGACCCCTTCTTATCCCCATTGGTCCAGGACACGTTCAACGCTCAACGGGTCCCATATTTATTACCCGAAGGAAATCGGGCTCCTGTTTAAAATTTGAATTAAACTTACGAGTGCCCCTTTCCATGCGCTAGCCCTGCTGGCTATAGGCCTTGGTCCCATAAGACCGTCAACACATAACCTCGGTCAAACCTCTCATCGAGGTTTCGGCGTTTTCGATGTCACCATGCACATGCCTCTGGGATTCCCGATCCCCGATTTCCCGATGTGTTTCAGCCCCCCTGGCTGACCCTGGTTCACGTGACCATTACCTGTAACCGCATCCTTATATCTGACAGCTGGCATCCACTAATCCTCTGTCCTCCTTCGCTGCTGTGCTGACAGCTGTACCCCACTCATCGGGATTTCGCGGATCGCGATTTCGAAATGCACAAAACCTTTGTGCCCGGGATCTCCGATATCCCGATTTCCGA
>ML778285.1:553001-568425 GCA_009831015.1 Picea engelmannii
CTGTCAGGCAGTTACCAAAGAACACATATTAAACAAGTCAATAAACCTGGAGATGATGCTTCTGATTTCGTGTTTGCTGAACCCACAGCTGAGATCTCTTTGTCAATGTAGATCTGCCGCCCAACTGCCACAAGGAGGTTCCTCTTTCCTCAAACCTTCCATGCTGCCTGCACAAATGACCTCACCTGCCAGTAGCTATCCCTACTGTCAGAAAATGGCCTCTGTGTCCTCCAAAAAGGACCTCTGCGACCTATCACCATCCTCCTTTGCCTCTGCACATCTTCCTGTAGGAAGAGCATCGACCCCTTCTTATCCCCATTGGTCCAGGACATGTTCAACGCTCAACGGGTCCCATATTTATTACCCGGAGGAAATCGGACTCCTGTTTAAAATTTGAATTAAACTTACGTGCGCCCCTTTCCATGCGCTAGCCCTGCTGGCTATAGGCCTTGGTCCCATAAGACCGTCAACACATAACCTCGGTCAAACCTCTCATCGGGGTTTCGGCGTTTTCGATGTCACCATGCACATGCCTCCGGGATTCCCGATCCCCGATTTCCCGATGTGTTTCAGCCCCCCTGGCTGACCCTGGTTCACGTGACCGTTAACTGTAACCGCATCCTTATCTCTGACAGCTGGAATCCACTAATCCTCTGTCCTCCTTCGCTGCTGTGCTGACAGTTGTACCCCACTCATCGGGATTTCGTGGATCACGATTTCGAAATGCAAAAAACCTTTGTGCCCGGGATATCCGATATCCCGATTTCCGATTAGCCGATGAACGACCTCCTGTCGGGCCTTTTGCCGATGGCACCAATATACTGCCACGTGTCCTCTCATATGGACGGTCTCGATTGTGTCGGGATTTCGAGACTTTCGATCTCTCATTTCCTTCGACCTCAGGAACTCCGATTTCCCGATGTCCGATGGTGCCTTGATCTTCGACACCTGTCCCTGCTGATGGATGGTCCCTATTCCTCCATACTCCTTCCACCTGATCCCCAAAATTCCGTACAGAGCTGTGATCAACGGTCCTGGTGTGATCTTGCATTAACGGTTGCGATTGAATCGCAATATCGCGTTTCGCGATTTCGGGGTTTTCATTGACGAGTGATTTGGACATTTCAAAGTCCCGAACCCCGATCCGTACAGAGCTGTGATCAACGGTCCTGATCCTTTCTGGATTTGACGGTCCAGATTCAATCGGGATTTCTTTCATCGCTAATACACAATGCACAAATCCCTTGTCACCGGGATCTCCGATTTCCCGACGGCGCCCGATCCTTTGCCACGCGTCCTTCCAGATGGACGACTCTGATCTTTCTTGGTGATCCACACACTCTCTTTCGTATCGGGAAATTGCATTTCGCGATCTCGGGATTTCTGATGCATTTGTTCACGGGAATCGCGGAACCCCGATTCTCGATTCTCCAATACTCTGCTGACGTCACACGTGATTTGACACGTGTTAAATACTGCCACGTGTCACTCTGATTCGTGACTTACCTGTGCCTGAACTGTTGAATCTTCCTGCCACCTGGTTGTGCCACGTGTCCCAAGMTGACGTGGACTGCTGCCGTGAATAAGATCGACGGTCTAAATCTCCTGTTGATCTGCCGGTGCAGATTCAGTCGGGATTTCGCATATCGCGAAATCGGGATTTTCGTTGCATTATTTTCTTTGCACGTTGAAACCCCGATCCTCGAAACTCCGATGACGCCTCCTGTCTACAAGTGGATGGTCCCGATCTCTTCTTGATTTAACGGCTGCGATCAAGTCGCGAAATTGCATATCGCGATTTCGGAGTTTTCGATGTCAAGTGGATTGGACATTATAAACTCCCGATCCCCGAATCTCCGATGACTTATCTCCTTCGCAACTTCTGCAGATCTGACGGTTGTCGGCCTTTCAGGAAATTTGAATGGAATCCAACGGTCACTGGATCTCTGTCTTCCTTCTTCTCTGTAAGCTCTTGCTGCGCGTGTTTTCTTCAATGCTGTACCTCCTGAGCTCTTACGTCCGAATCCCCAAGGGGTTTTATCCTTCATATCCTGCCATCTCTGCTGTTGCCATCAATGACAACAACTATCAACACACATTCGTTGCTTGTTCAATATTTGCCAACAGTCTTCATCCTCAATCGAGGTGGTGTTGAATTTGAATGGACTGACTGGTTTCTTTGGGCCAAAATCTAGTTCAAACCAAATTGGGTAGTGGTCTGAGTCTCCTCCGCTGCCAATCCATTGTTTTAGTTGTAGGGGGTAATTTAAGAGGGATTCATGAACCATAAAGAGATCTAATATTTTAGCCACCCTGGCATCACCAGTCCTCATATTTCTCCAGGTGGGAAGGAGCTTGATGGGTGGTAGATTGATGAATCCAAAATCATTGAAAATATGGGAGAACCGAGAAGAAAGGGGGTCTGGTCAAGCCGACGGTCCCCAAATTTCAGCATTCCCAAAGGAGATGTTTAGGTCTCCTCCGATAATCAGATTTTTTGATTTCAAAAGGTCTTTTCTGGAGAGTGAATTCCAAAAGGTGATCTGATCAGAATATGGACCATATAAATTTAGAACCTTGAGTTCTAGCCCCAATCCCTTAAGGAAATATAAACCCCTAGGCATGACTCCAATGCCCAAGATTTTTGTCGCTTGAATGATTTTTTACACCAATCGACTGCTAGTCCTCTCGAGAAACCAGTTGCATCTATCCCGATAAAATTCCAGGAAGGAAAGAGGAATTCAAGTGTGGAGGTTATTGTAGATTCCAGAGACATCGTTTCTTGTAGTAGAATTACAATGGGATGATGTAGTGTAATCAACCTTTTTAGTGCAAGTTTTTTTTTGGGACTTGCCAAACCCCTGCAGTTGAAGGAGAGGAATTTCATGGGGAAACCCCTGTTGAGGTTTGTGATGCTCTGAGGGCCCCAAAAATAGATATTTGTCTTCCATAAGTGATGTTAATTAAGGCATAGTTTTGTTCTTTGGAGAGATGGGAGGATCAACCTCGACCTTTTTTATATTTTTGTGTTCCTGGATTTGTGCTGAGCCCAGTCCCATATGGTTTTGGAATAAGAATGTTGCAGTTTTTGAGGCTGAATCTGACAATTGAGTCCTCATAACCATTCTAGGAGGGGTTTTCAAAAGAAGAGTCAGAGGGGTGTTCGAGAGGCAGGGGGGAGTAAAAGGGTGGAGGGTGTAAGAAGGGGGGTAGAAAGGAGGAAAGAGCGGGAGGGTTCCAGGGGGCGAGAGGATGGGGAAGGGGATGTTTTGTATAGAGGGGGGTGGATCCAATTTTTAAAAATGAAAAGAATGAATAAAATTGTTGATAGGAAAAGGGACATGATAAGAAATATGCTTACCCACTAGTCTGTGGAGAGGTAAGAGCGATTGTTGTCTGGTCAGTGGGTAAGTTGCAGGAGAGACTTCCATCCCGGGGGGAGCCTATGGTTAAGATTTAGTGCACAAGGTAGTATTTTTTCTCTCTGGATTCACTTATTTCTTTCCTGAGTGTTGAGGGAAATCTAAAGTTAAGTGTGAAGAGTTGGTGTTGTGATCGGTCACATGTCCATGGCGAGATAGGCTTTGAGCAGGTGGAGATTTTGAAGTTTGGCCATGAAAAAATTGTCGACAGTCCTTCAAAATGTGCCCATGTTCATGGAAGCGACTGCAATGGAAGGGGATACCTTCATAGTCTAATAGTCGTGTGCGGGTGCGTCCTTTGTCCATCATTTTGAATTGTTTTTGTAGAACATTCCTGATATTGAGGGAAACAAGAATTCGGTCAACAATCATTTCTCATGTTTCCTTGAATGACATATCTACCTTGATGAAGGTCCCTAGGTCGTTTCCAATCACTTGGAAACATTTTTTCGACCAATATTGTGGTGGAAGACCTGGAAGGTGAACCCAAATGGGGATGGTGTCCATTATTTCTATGGCTGCATCAAAAGTGGCTTCCCATTTTTTTAAGAGTGAAAGGGTGGAGTCGATGCTCCAACCACTTAGAAGGGATTTTTCGGCAAGGTTGTGGTTGGAAAATTTTAGCATAAACCACCCTTTTGAAAGTATGTTGAGTTGTGGAGGAGATCCCCGCCAAGAATCTGAGACCCAAGATTGTAGGGTTTTGAAACTGAAGTGTCGTCCATAAGATTTTCCCACAAGGGTTTTGTCAGCCATATCTGAGTCTTCCACCATAGTAATGTCCTGATCGAGAACGATATTTGATTCTATTGCTGCAATTGAAATACACTTGTTCCTTTGCTAGCGTGGTACCAAGAGTGCCTGAGGAGTCATCCAAAATGACATCCCAACCATTTAGATTGGAAGGGTCCAAATTGGAGGCTATAAGCCCAATATATTGTTGTACGCCAAGGGGAGGGGGAAGGCCTACTCAAGGTTAGGGTAAAAATAGGAAGGGGGGAAACCAGGTTCTTGGTGGAGGAAGCCCTATGGGGAGGGGTCTGAGGCGGGGGGAAGTTGAAGGGGGTTTGTGCTCGAGAGTGGGGGAGGCACCTAGGGGTCTAGTGTCGAGGAGGGTCAAGGAGGTAATCAGAAAGTGAGGGGGGAAACAAAGGGTTCAGGAGATGGTGGGTCGGAGAGATGGGAAACGTGGGAGAAGGGGTAGAAAAAACCTCTGAGTGAAGTGGGGGAGGTGGGGGAGAACTGGAAGAGGAAGTGAAGAGCCCCATAGGGTTGATGGAGGAGTAGTTTAGGGAGGGAAGCAATGGTTTNGGGGGGGGGGGGGGGGGAGTCCGAGTTAGCAAGAAGCAAGAGTGGACTGCCAGGTGGTGAGGTCCAGGGTTGGAGTTCTGTCAGGTTCAAGGAGTAGTCGACTAGGTCGTCGTAGTTTTCCATGGTGAACAAGCCACATAGGAAGAAAGGTGCTGCAAAATGGAAAAGGGGAGACATAAGTGGGGATGAGGTTCATTTTTGTGGGGAGATGTAAGCCCGCGACATTTTTGGGAGACAAAAAAAAGGGGGGGAGGGAAAGTTCCTGGAAAGAGGTCAGGGGAAGGGGGAGGAAAAAAGGGTGGAACGATAAAGGGAAAGGAGAGGGTGAAGGCCTGCGACCATATGTGGGAAAAAAAGAAAGATCCTCGAGCCACCCATCTCAAGTTCTATTTGATGTAAGTAGATTTATGTCATTAGATTGTTGTTATTTTATTAGTAGGTAAATGTAATTAAAGATTGATTATTGATAGTTTGTTAAACTAGTGTTACTCAAGTTTTATTCAGTTCAGTTCATTAATCGTTGTTGTTACAGGATTGTTATGTCGATTGGATTGATCTTGGTCAACTAAGGAATTCAACTAGACTTGGAATGTTCATAGCAGATTCTATGTTATGAATTATTTGTTTGCTTCTGATTTATTTCGTTTCAACAAAGTATGTTTTATTTTAAGGTTGAACATGTTGTCTCTTTGCAAGGAGTGAAGCTTATTTTAGTTTCATATAGAGTATCATTTGTTTTATTTATCACGCAAAAGTATGGTCTGTTTCCTGTCAGCAACTAATTTACTTTCATAATAGAATGCATATTGAATTCATTGCAAGTGTGTCTTTCATTTCAATGCAAGTGTGATTTCATTTTCAACAGTGTGTTTTAATTTAAAGCAAGTGTGATCTAGCCTACAACGAGTGTTTAATTTCACAACAATGTCAGTTGGAACTTGTTGCCTGCATATACTTTGCACGATAACTTTGAAATGACGTAGTCTAAAAGTTATACCTTTTTAGTTATTTTTTGATGATTTTTTTCGTTTGATTTTTCCCTAAACCCGGTGAGGAATGGTTGGTTCTATAGATTTGAGTGGCTAAGTTTGCATAATCAGAGTGCCCAAGGGTTTTTCAGCACATTGAATCCATTTGTGCATTCAAAAATGAAATTTAAACAACATAAAATAACGATTTTGTGCAGATTTACCAAAAAAAACAAAAGGTATAACATTTAGCCAAAGCCCTTTGAAATAACAAGACTTCCTCGGGTTGAAAATTTATGTTTTGGGTAATTGAGTTGTTCTAATTAGGAAATTAAATACACCAACATTTTTGCGCCATTGCCGGGGGAGTTATCAATGGTACAAAAGTACATATGACATTGATTTGTAGATGCATTGTTAAACTAGAGCATGGTAGACATGTTCCTGATTCTGAGGTGTTAGGGTGGTAAGATGTGGGGAAGAGCCTATGCATCGTTCGAGATAATATAATGGGCTTGACCTCATAAAGGGTCAGGGCATGTAGGTTGCATGATTGTTTTCCAGTTGATTGAATTTTCTTTGAGTGTGGTGTTTCTTTCTTTCCATTCAGTTCTAGTTCATTTTTAATTTTTGATGAATGAATGTATAAAACTTATCATTTCCTTAGTGGTGATGTAAGCAACACCCATCCTACTAACAAGTTGACAGGAACATTTGAAGAAGGATCCTTGAATATAACACATGAAGAACCTCTTATATTTTTGGAAGGGATGGCAGGAGAGAAAGATGCAAGACCTATCATAGAAGTAATTGTTACCTTTGAATTCCCTATCAGATATCCAAGAGGAGTGGCACAAATGCAAAACATTCCCCCATCTTGTCTACCAACATTTCACGGTTTGGAAAGTGAAGACACATAAGCATTCTTATTTGAATTTGAAGTACTTTGTAGATGATCTAATTATTGTACTAATGATAACAAGTTGAAAATGTTTCCCCTTACTCTAAAAGGAACATCCCTCCAATGGTTCATGAGCCTCAGTGGGAATTTCATACAAACTTGGGAAGACATGAAACATGTATTCTTGAAAAGGTACCAAGATCATTACAGGGACAATGAAGATATCTTCAGAATGACACAAGGAGAAGAATAAAGTTTGGAGGATTATGTGGAACGTTTTCAATAGAACCTTCAAAGATACAAACAAATACAATTAGGGAAAGAGACTTTGAAAACACTCCTACTCAAAGGAATCCAAGATAATTTTTAGAAATATTAAATATAATGGGAGCAAGTGATGTATTTTAGATACCATATGATGACATTTGTGAGTTATATAGAAGGTATTGAAGAGGAAACTTCTAGATTGGTAAGAATTCTAGATAACTTTCTTCTCTATTTTTGAAATTTGCTGAAAGTTTTAAAACTAATATTAATAGCTCTCTAAATTCACAATTCAATATTTTGCAGGATAAGAATATTTTAATGTTTATGCCATTATTATAGTTCTTTGCATTTCAATATATAAAAACAACATAAGGACATGATCATTGAGAAATACACAATCACATGAGACACAACATTTATCCTGGGAAACCCTTTAGGGGAAGAAAACCCAACAAAAATTCCTTATTATAGATAGCCAATACAATTCCAAAAGATAACTCAAGCTAATATAGAAGATCCTCTCCAAAATATGCACCACTGTCTCTCTTTCTTCTCCAACTACAATTCCAAAACTTGTCTCTCAAATGAGCAAGTGAGTTTTGTGTGTAAGTGAGGTGTTGGCCTCTTTATTTATACAAGACTGGCACGTGTGAAGTGTCTCTTCACTGGTAGGGCCGACTTCTCAAACTGGGTGGTTATAACCACCTTTCATATATTTTGGGGCCTCTTTAATATCTACTGGGGCCAACATCTTATTCTGCCTATTATAATTATCATTTGACCAATCTGCAAAAGGGGATTCGGTCCTATTACAATAGCCAACATGATCAATCCACAATGGGGATTGATCCAATGAATAATATATCAGATAATAATAAGAATACACTTTGCAGTTATATTATTTCAACACTCCCCCTTAACAAGAAGGGTATTCTTCAACAACATCAGGTGAGAGAGAGGTCTGCATCATCAACGACAATAAGAGGGTAGCATCATTAATATCATATTGGAGCACTGACTGGAATATCTATAAATCATTGAAAGTTTTCTTCATTAGCAGGCATCGTCATTCTCAAAGGAATGCAATCATCATCTGCATCAATATGGATTAGTATAAAACTAATACATCATCATCATCATCACAGCATGAGGCTGGCTCATCATCATCATACTAGAATGGCTTTACGTCACAACTATCAAGATGGAAGCACAGTTCTAGTCTCGTCTCATAGTCTTTCTTTAAGTCGCAACAATAAAGTTGGAAGCAAGATACTCGTCCTGCTTTACATCACAACCATAAGTTCGAAAGTAGGATGCTAGACTGGATTTACATCATAGCTATCCAGCCGGAAGCATAGTGCTAGCCTCATCTCATCATCTTGCTTTACGTCACAACCATAAGGTCGGAAGAAAGGTATACATCCTTCTTTATGTCACAACCATCAGGTCGGAAGCAAGATACTAGACCGACTTTACGTCACAGCTATCTAGCTGGAAGCTCAGTACTAGTCTCATCACATCTTCTTTCTTTACATCACAACCATAAGGTCAGAAGCAAGGAACATGTCCTACTTTACGTCATAACCATCAGGTCAGAAGCAGGGTACTAGACTTGCTTTATGTTGTAGTTGTACAGTCGGAAGTATAGTACTAGTCATATCACATCATCTTGCTTTACGTCACAACCATAGGGTAGGAAGCAAGGTATACGTCCTGATGTACGTCACAACCATAAGGTCAGAAGCAGGGAATATCTCATCACAACAACTACTCCCCCTTTTGAGGAAGGTCCTTTCGGACTATGCCAACCTTATCTCGGAAGTACTCAAACTTTACACGAGATAGGGGCTTGGTCAACACATCAACAACCTGTTCATCCATGCTAATGTACTAGAGCTTTATGGCTCCTCTTTGCACCATGTCACAGATGTAATGATATCGGATCTCTATGTGCTTCGACTTATCATGAAATACAAGATTCTCTGTCATCTTTATGTAGCTTTGGTTGTCACATAGGATCGAGGTTTCTTCCATCTCTAGGTCAAATAGACCGGTCATCAACTTTTGAAGCCATATAGCTTCGCAGCTAGAAGAACACGCAACAATGTATTATGCTTCCATTGTGCTGAGAGCAATGTTGGATTACCTTCTACTTTTCCACGAGATCATGGTTGATCCCAAACTGAAACAACATCCAGAAGTGATTTTCCTGTCAACAACGCTTCTTGCCCAATCTGAATCAGTGTATCCACTCAATGTGAAATCATGATCTCCATCATAACTGAGACCACAATCTAATGTACCCTTGAGGTACCTCATCACATGTTTTACAACCACAAGGTGAACATGTTTGGGCTCTACCATAAACTGACTCAAGGTGTTCACGGAAAAACAAATGCCTGGTCTGGTGTTCTTCGGGTACATCAACGATCCAATAATCTGTCTGTATAAGGTTCCATCAATCGATTCTGACGAAGTGTCGACCAACAGCTTCAGTTTCTCTTCCATGGGTGTATTCATGGGATTTCATTCCAACATGTCGAATCTCTTCAGGATTTCAACTGCATACTTCCCTTGGTTAAGGAAGATTCTCTCTAGACTCTGCCATACCTCAAGACCTAAGAAATAATGCATTAGGCCATGGTCTTTCATTTCAAATTCTGACGCAAGTCTCTTCTTACATTCGGTGGTGAGATTTTCTTCTCTAGTTAAGAATAAGTCATCCACATATAGCAATAATATCACTGGCTCATCGTTCATAACCTTGAAGTAGAGGTTAGAATCTACTTTACTCTTGGTAAAGCCTAAGTTCGTCAAGAAACTGTCTATATGGCCATACCAAGCTCTAGGAGCTTGCTTCAATCCGTATAAGGCTTTCTTCAATTTACAGACATGAGACTTCCTATATTCAAGTTCAAATCCTTGAGGTTTCTCTATATAGACTTCCTCTTCGATGACACCATTTAGAAAGGTTGTCTTTACGTCCATCTGGTGTAACTTCCACTTCATCTTAGCTACAAGGGATATGATTCTTCTGATCGAAGTGTATCTGGCCACATGAGAGAATGTCTCTTCATAGTTAATGCCTTCTTTCTAAGAAAAGCCCCGAGCGATGAATCTTGCTTTATATTTTTCAATACTTCCGTCAACAACATGTTTTATTTTGAAGAGCCATTTGGAGGATACCACATCTTTACTCTTTGGTATGGGAACTATTTCCCATACATCATTCTTGATTATGTATTGATATTCTTCTGTCATGGCATCTGCCCATTCTTTCATCTGAAAGGCTTCTTCAAAGTTGGTATAATCCTTCTCTAGGAGATCACACATCAAAGTGGTATAACTGGAAAATGGCTTTGGTCTTTTCACCTGTCTCATGGTTCCTTGGGGAACACCATACTTCTCCCCATCTTGAATAAGATCTCTGGCCCAAGTTGGCTTTCTTCTATGGAAGATTGTCATCTAAGGTGGTTCTTGAAATTCCACTATATCATGATCTTCTGGAATTTCCTCATCAAGGGAAATTACATCTTCCCTCACTGGTTATGTGGCTCTAGGAACCTCCCTCTCTGCAGTTCTAGGGATTACAGGTTTCTCTTCATATACTTCTTCAGGTTGTCATCTTCTTGATTTCTTGAGCGTTGCATCTTCATCAAAGGTCACATCCCTATTGATCTCAATGTGGCAGTGACCAGGTATATAAATTCTGAAGGCCTTGGAGAACTCACAGTATCCCACAAATGTTCCCTTATTTCCTGAAGGTTCTAGCTTGTTTCTCTTCTCTTTCAGTATATGAATAAATACTGGGAAGCCAAATATTTTGAGATGGATTACCTCTGGCTTATTTTCGGTGAACATATCTTTCGGGGTCTTGAACCCAAGTGCACTATGGGATAATCGGTTTTTCACATAAACAACTGCCATTGTTGCTTCTGCCCATAATCACATAGGAAGATCTTGATCATGGATCATAGTGTTCACAGCTTCCATTATCATTTTGTTCTTTCGTTCAACTACAACGTTTTGTTGGGGATTGTAGGGAGTAGTGAGTTCCCTCTTGATCCCAACATCTCTGCAGAAGTTCACAAACTCTTTTGGGGTGTATTCTCCTCCATTATCTGACCTGAGTATCTTAATCTTTCTTTCATAAAGATTCTCTATCAAGGCTTTGAATTCCTTGAACTTGTTGAACACTTCATCTTTAGATTTCAAGAGATACACCCAGGTCTTACGAGAATAATCATCAACGAATGATACATAGTATACATAACCACTAATGGAGGTCGATGGAATTGGGCAACACACATCTGAATGAATGAGTTCTAGGACTCCTTCTGCTTTGATGTCTCTCTTCGAAAAAGGGTTCTTGATGTTCTTCCCTTGTGCGCATCCATTTCATATGCCTTCATGGTCGACCTTAAGTTCTGATAAACCTGTGACCGCTTTGCATATGTATGGTGGTGCCTTGTAGTTGATGTGAGATAATCTTTGTTGGCATGTTCTTAGATAGAGGCAGAGAATGTGTGTTTGTCATTGATGGCACATGTTTGTCATTGATGGCGAAGATCAGCACGATCAGGAGCATAGCGATAATGACAAGATCAATAGTGTAAGATCAGAAGGAGGAAAATAGTCAAAGCACGACAAAGGTGGCAAGATCAACAGTGTAAGCTCAGAAGGAGGAAAACATTCAAAGCATGACAAAGGTTTTGTTTCGGAGTTTCATAGATCGGGAAATCCAAAGGAAAGAGGTTCAAACTCGCTATATGCAAAATCGCGATAACAATCCTGACCGTTGGAGTCATAGGACACATGGCAAGCGATTGGAATTTTCGTTGACTTGCACATTGGAGGAGTCAACGGAGCATGGTGTGGGAACTCACGATATGCGAGATCACGAAAATATCTAAACCATCAAATCATCGAGATCGTGGACCGTTGGTCAGACATGACGAAGGCCCGTGAAGTTGCAAAATCATGATAAGATCTTGACCGTTGATTCAATAAGGACACATGGTGAAATCACGATAATATCTAGACCGTTGGTTCCATAGGACACATGGAGAAATATCATCATTTCGTTGACTAGAAAGTCAAAGGAGTGAAGTGCTCATTTGATTGGCGAGTAGTCATATCTTGTGGTCACACTATCGAGAGCTAGAGAGTAGAGATAGAGAATCCAAGGTCTATTTCAGAGTTTGTAACATGGAGATTCGAGAGGACTCATCATAGAATACCCGAGACGTGAAAGTGCAAAATGCGTTTTCGAATAAGGATGTGGTCACAACTAGTGGTTACATCTGTGGAAGATGGAGGAAGAAGCTAGCGGTGTTAAGCTCTATCTCGGAGTCTCGGCGATCACGAGTTGGAGTATCGAGAACCTTCATCACAGGAATCGCAATATGCGAGATCACGATGAGATCTCGACCATTGGATCATTGGAGATCTCGACCGTTGATCAGGCTCGATGAAGTTCATAAGTTCACGAAATACGAAGTGCCTTTTGGCACAGCGTGTGGTCACCGCCGATGGTTACATGAGGGGAAGAAGCTAGTGGTGCTAAGCTCCATCTCGGAGTTTCATCGATCATGACTTGGAGTGTCGAGACCCTTCATCATAGGAATGTCGAGATGTGAAATCACGAGATTCAAATTTTGTTTAGTGCTCAGTCATAGCTAGTGGACATATGAAATAAACACAAAATCCTGGGAATTTAATCCAACGGTGTTGGTTAATTGGAAACTTGATCGAAGGGTTACTGTTTCACCTCACAGGTAATTGAACAGTTACAATTCAATTACCAGAACTGAATCATGATTCAATGGAAAATTGGTGATTCAGTTGCTGATGCATTTTCTTGGAGATTCAAGGGTGTAACTGAAGAGGTGGTATTGTATAAAATTGAGACAAAAAGACTGTGGAGGGTTAGCTTTTCTAACTTAAAAAATGAGTTGAACTGTAGAAAGGTAAAACTATAGCATGCGCAGTGTGAAGAAAGCTCAGAGATAAGGAAGAGAAGCTGAACAGAAGAGAAAAGGTGAAGAGAGCAGAATGTGCACATATCAAAGAGCATGAAAAGGATAGAGAAAGAATAGATAGACAGAGACAACAAGTCAAACCAAATATGAACAGAGCAGAAGAATAGTGTAGTAGAGAAGAATTGCAGAACAATGAAGAAGTGGTAAGAATTGATTTATCTGTGTTGTTGGTTATCAATCATTTATTTGTAATAAGGGTGGTTGAGAGGTGCTATGGAGGATTGTTGTCCTCAGAGGTTCAAGTGGGTGCTTGAACACAGGGAGTTGTAACTTCCATCTAGTTGCAGCCAGAAAAATCAGGGTGGTGCAAGGGAGAACAATTGTTCTCTGTTAAACAGGTTGGTGCCTGTGTGACTGGAAGTTGGTGCTTCCATCCAGTTGATGCTGGAACACTTAGGGAGTTGTTTCTTCCTTCTAGTGGGTGCTAGAGAAACCAAAGAGTTGGTTCTCTCAAACAAGTTGGATCTTGTAAAACAGAGGTATTAGCCTCACATTGAGTTGGTGCTCAATTATAGATGATGTACAGAACTTAAAATACCGACTATCGTTTCGAAGAAGAAGAGGTTTTCTCCCTTTATGGGTTTCCTCATGAAAAAATGTCTCTGTGTATATCTTATGTGTGAGTGATGCTCATTATTTATGTTGTCCATAAGTAGTATAATATTGATGGTCACTTGGAGAAAGATTAAAAATGGTTTTGATTTTTAAAATTGTTTAAGCACAGTAACAACTGATTCACCCCCCCCCCCTCTCAGTTGTCTTAGTAATTTCAACAATTGGTATCAGAGTGGGTTCCTTTTATTTAAAGGTAGATCTGTAAGATTAAACATGACAAGTCATGAAGGGACTTTAGCTAGTAAACCTCCTCTGTTTGATGGAACAATTTTTTCCTTTTGGAAGGTTAGAATGAGAACATACCTAATGGCCTTAGGTGTTGATGTTTGGGATGTGGTAGAGACTGGATATACAAATCCTGTTGTGCTGGCTTCCAAGGATGATAAGTTAGAATTTAGCTTTAATGCTAAGGGAATGAATGTTATCTTGAATGGACTTGTAGAAGCCGAGTTTGTAAAGGTGACGCATCTTGAAACTGCCAAAGAAATGTGGGATAAACTTATTAGCAGCTATGAAGTAAATGAGAAAGTAAAAGATGTCAAACTTCAAACATTTAGGTTGAAGTTTGAACAACTAAATATGAATGAAGATAAAACAGTTAGCAAGTATTTTTTAAGAGTTGAAGAACTTGTGAATGCCATGAAGGGTCTTGGTGAGAAGTTTGAAGAATCAATTTTAGTTCAGAAAATTTTAAGATCTTTGCTTGATAAATTTAATCCAAAAGTCTCTGCAATAGAAGAACTAAATGATCTTAAAACTATGTCCATTGATCAACTCCTAGGAACTTTAACTGCATATGAAATGAGAATCAACAAAGATAAATCCATTACTAGAGAAGCATCTTTTAAAGTAGACAAGAATACTAATTCAGATTTAGATGATATTGAGGCAAAATTTGTGAGAAGGTTAAAGAAAGGATCAGGAAAATATCAAGGAAAGCTTCCCTTCAAATGTTTTAACTGTGGTAAGATAGGTCATTTTGCATCTAAGTGTCCCCATCAGAAAAAGGACCAGAACTCTGATGATGAAAAGAAGTACAAATTCAAGAAATATAGTAAAAAGAAAAGTTTGTGTGCAAATAATGGCAATTCCTCAGAAGACATAGATAGTGATTCATCATGTGAAGACAAAGTGAATGATTTTATGCTTATGGCTATGGGATATCTTGATGATGAAAACAAAAGAGGTGAAATGGATGATGAATAAGTTGTGGTGGATATGGATGGTGAATTAATCGGTGCTTTGGAAGAAATAGACAGACTCAGATGTAAGAAGAGAAAACAAAAACAGTTGTTGAAGCAGTTTAAAATGATTAGTGAAAAACCTGATGAAGAATTTTCTCTACTAAAAGTGGAGTTAGAAGAGGCAAAGAAAATATAAGACATACTAAAACAACAGTTTTCAGAGAAGAAAGCGAGGTGTGAAGTCTTAGAAGAAGAGATAGTAAAAACCAGAAAAGAAATGGAGAAATTTAATGGATTGTATCACCAAAATCTGCCAAGTATTAAAGCCTCGGAAGGATTAACCTCCATTCTAAATCAGCAAAGAAATCCAAAGTTGAAAGCTGGCTTGGGGTATGAAGAAGGATCAAGTAGTGATCATCCAAGTAATTCAGAACCTATCAATTTTTTCAAATCCTCAAACATTGACAATAGTCACTCAACAGAAACAAAGAAGGAAAATCAGTCACCAAGAAGGAATGAAAGAAAAAGTACTAGAATCGAATCTGTAGATCAAAGAAATAACACAAACACAATTTCTGATCAAAGAAATCATTAGCATGGAAGAAATCGACTACAACCTTTTTCCAGGTACAAAGGTTTTTTCTATGGTTATTGTTTTTTCTGTTCTAACTTTGGTCACAAAGCTGTAAACTGTTCTTTAAGATCTAGATATTTG
>ML778285.1:572016-594516 GCA_009831015.1 Picea engelmannii
GGATGTTGATCAAAGGACATATCGCTCTATGATAGGCAGTCTTTTGTACATCACAACTTTCCGTCCTGATATAATGTGAGTTGTTGGAATGGTAGGTTGCTATCAGTCTGTTCCTAAGAAAAGTCATCTGGTAGTTGTCAAAAGGATATTCAAATACTTGAAGGGAACAATGACTTATGGTCTGTGGTATCCCAGAAATCAGAATTTTCAGTTAACTGCTTATTTAGATGCAGATTGGGCAAATTGTGTGGATGAGAGAAAGAGCACCAGTGGAGGTGCCTTCTTCCTGGGTGACTCGTTGGTAGCATGGATTAGTAAGAAGCAAGGATCTATTTCCTTATCAACTACAGAGGCAGAATACATTATTGTTGCTACTTGTTGCACTCAGATTTTGTGGATGATTCAAACTCTTGCAGATTTGAAGGTAAACTATACTGTTTCGATTATAATTCATTGTGATAACACCAGTGCCATTAATGTCTCCAAAAATCATGTTCTTCATTCCAAGACTAAGCATATCCAAATAAAATACCATTTTCTCAAACAACAAGGTAGAAACAAAGTTGTTCAGCTGAATTATATCCCTTCTACAGAATAGATAACTGATATCTTTACTAAACCGTTAGCAACAACCCCTTTTGGATATCTTCATCAAAATTTGGGGGTTATAACTTCTTTCATCTAATCTGTTCACCTGATCAGGGGAGTACTTATTGAATATCTATTGTACTTCTAAGTTGCTCAGAGTTGACAGGGGGAGTATGTACTGCAACAGCTCAGGGGGAGCATGTTTCTTCTTTGACATTGATGTCAAATGGGGAGAAAGTGTGGTAAATTTCAAGGATTCTATAGTGGTGGTAATTTCAAGGGTAAATTTCAAGGATGCTACAGTGGTGGTAATTTCAAGGATGCTATAGTGGTAAATATAGTTGCATGTTTTCAAGGATGCTACAGTGGTAAATTTAGTTGCATGTTTTTCAAGGGATTGCCATCAATGCCAAAGGGGGAGATTATTGGCATGTTCTTAGATAGAGGCAGAGTATGTGTGTTTGTCATTGATGGTGAAGATCATCACGATCAGGAGCATAACGATAATGGAAAGATCGATAGTGTAAGCTCAGAAGGAGGAAAAATGTTAAAGCACGAAAAAGGTGGCAAGATCAGCAGTGTAAGCTTAGAAGGAGGAAAATAGTCAAAGCATGACAAAGGTTTCATTTCAAAGTTTCGTAGATCGGGAAATCCAAAGGAAAGAGGTTCAAACTCGCGATATGAGAAATCGCGATAAAAATCCTAACCGTTGGAGTCATAGGACACGTGGCAAGCGATTGGAATTTTCACTGACTTGCACATTGGAGGAGTCAACGAAGCATGGTATGGGAAATCACGATATGCGAGATCATGAAAAGATCTGGACCGTCAAATCATTGAGATCGTGGACCGTTGATCAGGCATGACAAAGGCCCATGAAGTAGCAAAATCGCGATAATATCTTGACCGTTGATTCAAGAAGGACACGTGGTGAAATCACGATAATATCTAGACCGTTGGTTCCATAGGACACATGGTGAAAGATCATCATTTCACTGACTAGAAAGTCAAAGGAGCGAAGTGCTCATTTGATTGGCGAGTGGTCATATCTCGTGGTCACACTGTCGAGAGCTGGAGAGGAGAGCTAGAGAAGCCAAGCTCTATTTCAGAGTTTGTAACATGGAGAGTCGAGAGGACTCATCACAGAAGACCCGAGACGTGAAAGTGCAAAATGTGTTTTCGAATAAGGATGTGGTCACAGCTAGTGGTTACATCTGCGGAAGATGGAGGAAGAAGCTAGTGGTGTTAAGCTCTATCTCGGAGTCTCGGCGATCGTGATTTGGAGTATCGAGAACCTTCATCACAGGAATCGCGATATGCGAGATCGCGATGAGATCTGGACCGTTGGATCATTTGATATCTCAACCGTTGATCAAGCTCAATGAAGTGCATAAGTTCATGAAATACGAAGTGCCTTTTGGCGCAGCCTGTGGTCACCACCAATGGTTACGTGAGGGGAAGAAGCTAGTTGTGCTAAAATCCATCTCGGAGTTTCGTCGATCGCGACTTGGAGTGTCGAGACCCTTCATCACAGGAATGCCAAGATGCAAAATCACGAGATTCAAATTCTGTTTAGCGCTCGAGCACAGTTAGTGGACATATGAAATAAACACGAAATCTTGGGAATTTAATCCAACGGTGTTGTTAATTGGAAACTTGATTGAAGGGTTACTGTTTCACCTCACAGGTAATCAAACAATTACGATTCAGTTACCAGAACTGAATCATGATTCAATGGACGGTTGACAATTTAGTTGTTGATGCGTTTTCTTGGAGATTCAAGGGTGTAACTGAAGAGGTGATATTGTATAAAATTGAGATGAAAAGACTGCGGAGGGTTAGTTGTTCTAACTGAAAAATGAGTTGAACTGTAGAAAGGTAAAACTACAACATGCACAGTGTGAAGAAAGCTTAGATATAAGGAAGAGAAGATGAATAGAAGAGAAAAGGTGAAGAGAGAAGAATGTGCACATATCAAAGAGCATGAAAAGGACAGAGAAAGAACAGATAGACAGAGACAGCAAGTCAAGCCAAATATGAACAGAATAGAAGAATAGTGTAGCGGAGAAGAATTGCAGAACAATGAATAAGTGGTAAGAATTGATTTATCTGTGTTGTTGGTTATTCAATCATTTATTTGTAATAAGGGTGCTAGGGAGGACTGTTGTCCTCAGAGGTTCAAGTGGGTGCTTGAACACAGGGAGTTGTAGCTTCCATCTGGTTGCAGCTAGAAAAACCAGGGCGGTAGGGTGGTGCAATGGAGAACAAATGTTCTCTGTTAAACAGGTTGGTGCATGTGTGACTGGAAATTGGTGCTTCCATCCAGTTGATGCTGGAACACTTACGAAGTTGTTGCTTCCTTCTAGTGGGTGCTAGAGAAACCAGAGAGTTGGTGCTCTCAAATAAGTTGGAGCTTATAAAACAGAGGTAGTAGCCTCACATTGAGTTGGTGCTCAATTATAGATGATGTACAGAACTTAAAAGACTGACTATCATTTCGAAGAAGAAGAGGTTTTCTCCCTTTATGGGTTTCCTTGTGAAAATTTGTCTTTGTGTATATCTTATGTGTGAGTGATGCTCATTATTTATGTTGTCCATAAGTAGTATAATATTGATGGTCACTTGGAGAAAGATTAAAAATGGTTTTGATTGTTAAAATTGTTTAAGAACAGTAACAACTGATTCAACCCCCCTCTCAGTTGTCTTAGTAATTTCAACAATCTTCTATGCCAAAGTTCACATGAGTTTTCAATGGCATGGGCCATGGAAATTTTTGAGTGACCCTTTAGTCTATACAATCCATTTTCTTCACTTCCAATGATGAGTGCTTCATTTATGGTTTCTCCTTTAGCCCACATAAGAACTTCTCCATCTATAAAGGCAACTCTGTATCTTTTCTTTTCTAAAGTTGAAATGGAGAGTATGTTCTTTTTCAAACCTGGTACATATAGTACGTCCTTCATTTTTAATGAATTCCTTGAATTCAGTTTGTAGTTTGATTCTCCCACTCCCTTGATGGGATATTGGCAATTATCTCCAAGTGTCACTTTCTGAGAATTTTTTTTTTCTGAAACACAAGAGAGAATTTTTTTCTAACCTGTCATGTGCTTGGAGGCACCACTATCAATGAGTCGCGTGTCTTCTCCATGTGTTACCAATCCTGAAGGGGTCGAGATTAATACATAGTCTTTGATCTGTTCTCTTATCATCTTTGCAGGTGGCTCTTCATCTTCGACTGCATGGGCATGGTGCCTCTTATGTTTCCTCTTGTATTCTTCTCATCTGGCTGGACAAAATTTCACAATGTGTTCCATCTTGTCACAATGATAGCATTGTACAGATGAGTAGTCTCTTTCCCTTCATTGTCATCTCTTCTGAAATATCCTTGGATGAGATTCTTTATTATTGAATCTGTTTGGCAGTTGAGGCTCTTTATGAGTCTCCTTGTGGAAGTAGGGTTTCTTCCTTCCTCTTTTGGTGTGAGTAGCTAGGGATTGATCATCATCTCTTGCTAGTAGCGCTTCACGGTTAGCTACTCTTGTTTCTTCTTGGATGCATTCTTCTCATAGACTATCAAATTTTAGTTTCTCCGTTCTGGAACATATAGTTTGGATGAATGCATCCTAAGGTCTTGTGAGACCATTTAGGGTTGTCATTATGAGCTCATATTCGTCTATGGTGTCTCCAATCGCTTCTAACTGTTGTTTGAATTCTGAAATTCTAGAGAAATATTCTTGGATCATTTCTCCTTTCTGCATCCTCGTATTCTTTAGTTGGGTTCTTAGATTCATCTTCTGGTTTATGTTCTTTCCTTCATACAGTCTACTTAGGGAATCAAAAATTTCTTTTGGAGTGTTCTTTGATGACACATAAGGAATCAGGTGGTCTTTGATTGAATCTGCAATGATTCTTTGGGCATTGATTGTGTCCTTTTGATGCTTTGCTTTCTCTGCAGCATCTTCGGGTTCCGACACTTCTTCTTTGATGAATCTTGCTAGGTCATTCTCTGCAAGGATTAGGCCAAACCTATACTTCCAGGCACAGAATTTTTCCATGCCTTTCAGTTTGTCAGCAAGCTTCATGCTTGCATACATATTTTACCTGGAGGTAAGAAAATGACCAAAAAATGAAAATGCTCAGAATCAAATTTTGAACTTACCAGGAGATGCGCTTAGCTGAGGCAAGTAGCCTGGTGTTCTTGGATCTGAGAAAATCCAACTTTTACCCTTCCAAACTTGATCTGTGGATTTATGGACTGGTGCGTCTAGTTTTCTGGTACCTCTGGTACTTCTGGTACTTCTGGTTCACTGGTTTTCTGGTACTTCTGGTACTTTTGTGAAACTAGGGTTTCACTTTCTGGGAGATCCACTCACTAAAAATGTGCGCTGATGATGCCAAAGTAATCCTTGAGGGAGGGAACACTTTTCTAAATGGTTTTGGGGATGGAAAACTTCACCATCAAAAAGCCCTAATTTTCATGTACAACAACAGTGACGTTTTTCTCTTGCAAAAGATGCTCTCTTCAGCTTGGCTCTGATACCATGTTAATGTTTATTTCATTATTATAGTTCTTTGCATTTCAATAGATAACAACAGCATAAGGACAAGATCACTGAGAAATACACAATCACAAGAGACACAACATTTATCCTAGCAAACCTTCTAGGGGAAGAAAACCCAACAAAACTTCCTTATTATAGATAGCCAATAAAATGCCAAAAGATAACTCAAGCTAATACAAAAGATCCTCTCCAAAAGATGTACCTCTCTCTCTTTCTTCTCCAACTGCAATTCTGAAACTTGTCTCTTAAATGAGCAAGTGAGTTGTGTGTGTAAGTGAGGCGCTGACCTCTTTATTTATACAAGACTGGCATGTGTGAGTGTCTCTTCACTGGCAGGGCCGACTTCTCAAACTAGGTGGTTATAACCACCTTTAATATATTCCGGGACCTCTTTAATATTTGTTGGGGCCAACTTCTTATTCTGCCTATTATAATTATCATTTGACCAATCCGCAAAAGGGGATTTGGTCCTATTACAATAGCCGACATGATCAATCCACAATGGGGATTGATCCAATGAATAATATATCAGATGATAATAAGAATACACTTTTCAATTACATTATTTAAACAGAAGAAACATGAGGAATTTAAAGAAGCATTTTGCACTCGGTTCCAAGAGAAACATATCGCAAGGGATTGTCCTTTGGATAGTCTCATAATTTGTGGCATATGTGACTTAAATCATTCCACGGATAGTTTCCCCTCCTTACCCAGGATGAAAGCAACATATCAAGGAGATCTAGGAGATGCAACAAGATCACTACAACAACTATGGCAACCATGGTCTACATGTATGGTTCAAAACTCTATCCCTCCATTTTCTTATTCTCATAATCAATCATGGAATACTCTTATACCATGGAAACCATGGGAGCCTCAGTATCACCGCTACCTACCTTGTCCACAAGATTGGAATGGCCCATGTTATGATCCAACGACTACTTTTACTCATGTTGCAGCACCAACCAATCCTTTATACTTTCCACCAACTCTTCAACAATATCATACTTTCACATCAAGATCAACTACACTTGCTACATTTGCCTTCTCATATAACTCCTCCATGCTACACAAATTCCTGTTCAACCCACCCCCCACCCTAACCATAATAAAGAAGTACAATATGCTTATAGTGTTGAACTGAAAATTTTTCCTACCTTTCCCACCTGTTCCACCTCACCTACAACGCTGCAAGAAATTCATATGAGGTCCGGGAAGGTTTTTAATCCAAAAATTGAAGGAGTCATGGAAGAAAATGAAGTTTCTTCTAGTCCTTATCAACAATCAAACGATACCTACAAGATATGGGTAAAATTTGATAAAGAATAGACACTGGAACCAAAAATTGAAGAATTATTTGTAGCATTATCACCAGATCTAGATCCTTTATGCATTCAAGGACTTCATGATATGATAACAACAGAAAATCAAGGAAGCAAAGGTTATATCGAATCTTTCTTTCAATCTATCATCAGTCTACAACATCACTCCATATTCCAGCAATTCTTGTCACCATATTTACAAAAGGAGTCAGTCTCTCATATCCTGACATTCATAAAGGTACATTTTTCAAACTTGGGTATGGTTATACTTGAAACTTTGTTTCAGAAATTGCTCCATTGGAAATACTCTTATACTTGAAGATGATTCCTTTTCAAGAAAAGTAGGGTAGGGTAGTGAATAAATTTCAATAGATGTTGCATATAGTTGATTGGTTCAACTCTAAGCATATCTTAGAAACCTAGTTTGGGGAGGGGGGGGGGGGGGGGGGGGGGGGGTACATTCAAGAGATCATCATCATATTTTTTTTGCAACTTGGATCCCCTTCCTTCAGTAAACTAAGATGGATATGGTAAGAAGAGAAGGCAATTTTCCTGATTTTGCTCTCTCTCTTTGAATTCTTTCCATTTCAGTTTGAATAAATAAAGGACAATAAATTTTGAGCTTACTATGTTCCTTCTAGTGCTCATTAAACTAAGAGAAGGACATCTACTGAGTATAGGTTTATCTCTTTATCCGTCCTTGGTATAATATTTATGGAAAAGGAACTGTGTCGAGATTACTACTAAATATTTGTCATGCTCGGTTATCAACCATGACAAAGATACCCCCCTAGAGTCTTCTTTAAGTTTTCCAGACTCTCTAAAATTGAAAACATCGGCGAGCATTAACTTCCCCAGGCTTGATAAAGATCCACATGATAATGGTTCAACAATACTTCTCCAACAATGAGCAGTCTTGACTCTTTAGAACCACAACTATAGTGCATCTGTATTGATAACCCTCAAGACTTCAATGTCCTTTTGGTCCCAATGAAGATTTTTTTTCAAATTGCTTCCTTTGATCTCATATTCAACTTGCATGACTTCCATCTTTTAGATCATATTCAACCTTATTCAGTTTCAGCTCTCAAATGCACAACAATTTGGCCTACATTAGCTTCAACAAACATCAGTCCATACATGCCAGTCAAAACTTCCACGAAGGTAAAACTTGAGGTAAAATAAGCATGAGTTTTGATTTATTAAAGATTTAGGAGAATGTCATGAAAAATCAATAAGCATCATTTCATTCANTTTTCAAACCATCATTTCATTTTCCATATGTTCATATTTCTCATATTTTCCATCTTTTTAAGATAGAAAAATCCTTCAGTTTGGGGGAAGGAATATTTTCCATGCCATATTTGTCCATCCATTCCCATCCTTGCCCATTCGATTCTAACACCTCACCATTCCACTTCATGCAAAACTAAGTCAAGTCCATTCCAACATCTCCTACATCTAGACATGAGAAAATGCTTCACTGCTGCCACAGAAGAACCAACAGTAGGAAGCGAAGATGTGTTGTTGTTTCTCCACAAGAAACAACAACAACCCAAGAGGAATCCAATTTTACACATGTCCAAGCTCAAGAAACCGTGGGAAGAGAGGAAGAGGTTGGCCACAAGAACCTTCAGTAGAATAAACTGTTGCATAAACCATTTCATCATAAGTACATGCTGCCATACACCAAGAAGAAAAAACAGAGGTATGTGATTCATTTTCATGGTTCATTGGTGTAGAAATTAGTCCACAAGCATCGATGTTGTGGCTGCACATAAAATAAGAATATATGGGGACTAATTTTGTTTATTGGTTGCAAGAGAAAAAACATGGGCACTTTTGGATATGCACACTTAAACAGTCATATAAACAACATTATACATCAGCCTTCTCAACCCATTGGATTGATTATTTGATGACAATAAATTATTGTACATTTTGTTTTCAATACTTCTATCATTATGGTTATACAGTTTGAAGAGCTAGTAAACAATTTCCTTCAGGATTTCCATTTGTAAGTGGGCCATCATTATCATACCATTGTTTCAACTTTATCTGTTATTGATTTGAAAACCTACTCCTTATGCTTGATTCATTTAGCACTGTGAGTTGCCTCATATTCTGAAGGCAAGTTACAAGTGTCTGGAAATGAGAGGGATCCAATGCAACATGAGGACATGCTCTATCTTCAGTTTGGGGGAGGAGAAAGGAAGGTGTTATCACTCCAAGAAACTCTTTGGGATTGTAAACCAAAGATGCTTGGTAACTTATAAAATGAATGGATTTATGCTTAAGTAATGAATGGGTCAATTTGATAACTGAAATACAACAATGTATCCAGACTACTAACAATAATCAAATAAGCCAATGCTCTCAAAAACTGATAATCAGATAAATAGCTTAAAAATGGGTGAAGAAACCAATGTTTATAAACCGGATACTAAGTGATGGGTTTAATAAACAATGAAAGCAACTAAAATTCAAATTGTGAACTGAACAATGAGATGACAGTCATATGAAATTTAAGACAACTTGAATGACAGTATAGAAGAAGAGAGGAATATGACATCAATAAAGAGAGAAAACTGTCATCTATATTATCATGAAAGTCTATTACAAAGAATGTAATTTCTGTATCCAGAATTGAACCCTTCAATCCTCTTGAGTTTGAGTATTTATATCATTACATTTCAGTTCTCAGATCCTAGAATAATGGATCTAATATCTTCAAAACAGAAAGTAAATCCAATTACAATAAACTAGGGAGAGATCCACAAAATAAGACTAATCTTTATTTGATGATCTTCCAATAGGTAACAGCTGATGAAGTGTAGTTGTAGCCTTCCAAGGCTCCCCAGATTCGATCTCTCAAAGATAATTTCGAATTTGGTAAAAATTTCCAAATCCATGAAATCTTGCTTTTGAAAAAGGTAAATGACACTTGTACATCTCTTCTTCTCTTTATTTTCCAAAAGTGGTTGATTGGATAGATTTGATAATTTGTTAATAACGTCTTAGAAGAGGTTCCAATTCGTTCTCATGCAAAAATCTTCGATCTGGGMAAAAACCATAAGATTCTGTCCGTAACAGATCTTTCACCATCTTATTTACCGACAAATCTGCTCCTAAGCTAGTGAAAGGCGGAGCTTTCACCAGCTAACTAGCAAAATTTTCGGCGAATTAGCTGGTGAAAAAGAGCAGATTTTTCAAAATCAAATTTATCGGTCATAGAAAATCTGTTTTTCATGCTTGAATATTCGATCGACATCTAGAAATCCTAAGCTTTCCAATGGTGTTTTCAAATCTTCATTTGGAGCTTGGGACGAGATTGAAAATTTCCTTGCAATATTAGGCATCATTCTTTCAAAAATGCCAGTGCATTTTTTATCGCTAATAGGAAGGACAGACTATCCAATTCTTTTCTCAACAAAGAGCGACTGCATATCCTTGCCATTTTCAATTCAAAACCCCAAATGATTATGCACACCAAACACTGCGATATGTTATTTGGGCCGAGGTCTTGCGCTGGTGAAAATACTCGGCTCTGTTTTTCAACATTGAAAACTTACCATACAATTGTGGGTGATGCGTGTTGGGGAAATGATGCGGCGATTTGATGTCACCAGCCATGTAGTACCGCTCCCTCACCTGTAATGATGGAATCAAATTCTCCATTTCCAACGCCATGATCACGAACCATGCATTTCTGAACGAGATCCGCTTTGCAATCCGATTTAGACGTGCAAACCCGAATCTCCATCATTATCCACTTTCACCAGCGCGTCATAATGATTGCATGACATGGGTTGAGCATGTCATCATTTGATTTTTAAAACGTGGAAAGAACACACGTGATCCCTGCTTTCACCAGCTAATGGCCCATCGGAAGTGTTCCTTGTCTGTTGAAAATCACTGCTTTCACCAACTAACCATCATCTTTAAAACATGCGTTAGCTGTTGAAAGCCTTTTTTATGGAAATTTTAAAGAGAAGACCTTTATGGGTCGTCTTATTTCTAAGACAAAAATCAAAACCTAAGTCTTGCTACTAGAAAAACTCAAAACCAAATTTGAGAAAACTACCAATAGCCATGCTATCAACCACAAAATGCAACCATAGTGACTGATTCATTTTGGGAGCTAACATTTGGCTCCAACTGGGATGGAGACCTCCCTGCGAGGTTTCCAAGAACCTAGTAGTTTCAGTAGCCTTTAGCATTGGGCATGGAGTCATCTGGCTTGTGCAACTGTTCTTCAGAAAACCTGTAGTCTGACTGTAGCTTGCCTGTAACCTGCCTGTAACCTGTCCTGCTTATTTATGAAATCAACAACTGAAAAAGATCTCATTTTCTCATATGGAGAGCTTATTCCTCTGCCTACTCCTATACTAACCAGTAGAGGCAGATTTATCAAGTAAGATTGAATTTTCAATGTAGCCAAATCATAAATTGATTTACTATTAAAATCCTTGATCTTGACCCGAACAATAATGGAAGAGATATCATGTAGAAAAGAGATTTGAACAAATGATAAAGACAATCTTCTTCTGACGGAAAATGTTTAACATCTATGCTTCTCATAGACTCCAAATAGTCAGCAAAAGGGTCGTCAAATTCATAAAGCAATAACTCTTTGGACTGCTGATCCAACTGTAAATTGAAAAGGTGTTGAAAACTGCCTTTACTAATCTCATTGTTGAATGCAGGCTGCTCGAGATCCGTTGGAAAAACATATACGATAGACTGTTGCTCTGGACTGTTTAGTTCCTCGCCTTCTTCTTGATATCTGATGCAAACTTCCCGTTGCTGCAAATCTTGAAACTGAGAGATACCCTTAGGATCTGTTGTAGATTCAAAGTTGTCATATGTTGATATAAAAATATGCTCATCATTTTTTAATCTTTAAAAGGAGGCAATCTGATCTTGATAGATATTATTAACCATGACGTGCATACATCTCTGATCATCTCTTTGCTCATTATTTCTGCTGCAATTTTCCTTTTTCCGCAAAACTGAAAGTTGATGGCTGCCCTTAGCATTTTCCGCAGATCTGAAACTATCGCCCATAAACATTGGCAAACTAAGGAAATCTGAAATCTTCAGGTTTTCTAAAAAGTATAAGTCCATGAAGGCTACCACTGGATCCTTGAAAGGAAGATAAGAAACATGATGCTCCTTGGGAAACAAATGCACATCTATGGCAGCCTCTTGCTCAGTCGTGACTGTTCCTCTGCAAGAACACTGATCATCTTCTTATCCTCTTGAGATCAACTCGTGATCATCAAAAATTACAATTTCCTTATCAGAATAATGCTCACAAGAGGACAACAAAACAGGATTTCCATCACATGGATTAGGATCAGCTAAGAACATATAATTTCTTATGAAATCATCAGTCATCATAGGCTCTTCTTTATTTACAAATTGATCATAAACTTCACAAGCATACCTATCTCTGGAAAACTCTGCACATACTGAAGAATCTAATTCTGAATCTGAAATGTACTCACCTTCGAGTTGTTGTTCCTTATCTGCTTCATACTCACTGCTTTCTTGCTCTGAATCTAAAATGTACTCACCTTTAGGCTGTTGTTCCTTATCTTCTTCACACACTGCTTTTTTTCTCTAAATCTAAAATGTACTGACAGTTTACTTGCTTATACGCTTGTATATTTTCAAAGAAATCTCGACCTCGTATCCTTCTGGAAGCATGAATGTTCTCCTATGCCTCTTGAGCATCTTCAAACAACTGGATTAAGGATGGAGATTTCCGTTCTAACGGAAGAAGGGAAAGTTCTGAATGGAGACCTATAATATAATATATCATGGAAAACGTCTCTATAGGCCGGACCTCCAAAGGCATGTCATGATAAACACGGTAAAACCTTCTATTGAAAATAGGCAAGGCTTCATCCTGCTCTCGTTTCAAAGCATAGAAATCAGCGAGCTAAGAATCTAAAGATTTGTATTCGCCCCAATACCTTAGGAAAGCATTAGAGAACTCAATCCAAGAACTAATTGAATCATCTCTCAGACCCCTGAACCATGCCGCAGCATCTCTGATTAGAGATTTAGAGAAAAATCTCATGATTACATCTTCGTGAACAATCTGAAAACGATCAACAAAATCCTCAAAGTATTCAAAATGCCTCTCATCTGAAACTTGATTCTCTCTGGAAAAACAAGGAAGATATCCATAACAGTCAAGAGGATAAGGATGAAGGGGATGGGGCAATTTTAAAGGCCTAAACATTTTCATCCTAATCTTGGTTTGAAAGGCAGTGGGATGCTCATAAGGGATACAATGTTGATGAAAAGGTTCAGCGGTAGTAACAACAGGTACTGAAGTCTGAGTATACTTGGAGTCAATTTCAATTTCGACAAAGTCAGAAAAGTGATCAAATGCAAGAGGAATTGGAATACAGGACTCATTTTTAAGAGCAAGTTGTGATGAGGATATCAAATCAACATCTATAGCACAGGGYTGCAGAGTCTCTGTTTCTTATAAAGATGGATAGATGAAAACGGGATGGTAGTCTTCTGAATATACAAAACAGAAAATGATTATCTTTACATGTAAAGGGAATAACATGAAAGAGTTAATAAAAAACAACAATAATTCATGAAGCAGACTGATAAACTAATATCTAGATTTAAAGTGCAGCCTCTTCATCTCTTTTTGAATGGATCCTCCTAGTGGAGTCTTATTCAAACTCGGATGGATCAGGGAAAGAACAAGCTTTTGCAAATCTTCCCTAACAGCTGGATTAGCTTTCCTCACCTTTCACAAATGGTCTTTTGGGACACTCTTTTCAACGAGCAAACTAGTATGAATATAGATATTTTTCTTTGTTTGTGAAGGATGGAAAAAGAGGAGCGGTTCTCTCCTAAGGCCAACTTGTAAGACTTCTTTCCTTGGGTTATATACAATGTCGAACTCAGAAATCAGGTTTGTAATTTCAGAAACTAATGGAGGTTGTCACCCTTCAGGTTTTCTGTTTCAATTTCAGATTTCTGAAAACATGAAGATTCAGAAAATAGGCTTAATAGAAGATGGTCTAGATACAAATAAGAAACAGTGCCTCTTGAAATCCCTGAGGTAGATAATCTGCAGATCTGAAAATTTGTTTCTGTAAGGCTCGTCTCCTTCTGATGATCTTTTCTGGATCTGTCACAGGTCTTCAATGGAGTCACCATTGAATTCGTTCTTCATGGAGTCGCCATATATATGATTACAACTGAATAATGTCCAGGCTTTGTCTATCATCAAAGTTGGATCTATGTCGTCTCCCAGGGAAGCTGAGCTTCAATCTCCTTTCCCCGGCAACGGCGCCAATTTGTTATCACTCCAAGAAACTCTTTGGGATTGTAAACCAAAGATGTTTGGTAACTTATAAAATGAATGGATTTATGCTTAAGTAATGAATGGGTCAATGGGATAATTGAAATACAACAATGTATCCAGACTACTAACAATAACCAAATAAGTCAGTGCTCTCAAGAACTGATAATCAGATAAATAGCTTAAAAATGGGTGAAGAAACCAATGTTTATAAACCGGATACTAAGTGATGGGTTTAATAAAAAATGAAAGCAACTAACATTCAAATTGTGAACTGAACAATGAGATGACAGTCATATGACAGTTAAGACAACATGAATGACAATATAGAAGAAGAGAGGAATCTGACATCAATAAAGAGAGAAAACGGTCATTTGTATTATCATGAAAGTCTATTACAAAGAATGTAATTTCTGTATCCAGAATCGAACCCTTCAATCCTCTTGAGTTTGAGTATTTATATCATTACATTTCAGTTCTCAAATCCTAGAATAATGGATCTGATATCTTCAAAACAAAAAGTAAATCCAATTACAATAAACTAGGGCAAGATCCACAAAATAAGACTAATCTTTATTTGATGATCTTCCAATAGGTAACAGCTGATGAAGTGTAGTTGTAGCCTTCCAAGGCTCCCCAGATTCGATCTCTTGAAGATAATTTTGAATTTGGTAAAAATTTCCAAATCCCTGAAATCTTGCTTTTGAAAAAGGTAAATGACACTTGTACATCTCTTCTTCTCTTTATTTTCCAAAAGTGGTTGATTGGATAGATTTGATAATTTGTTAATAACGTCTTAGAAGAGGTTCCAATTCGTTCTCATGCAAAAATCTTCGATCTGGGCAAAAGCCATAAGATTCTGGCCGTACCAGAGCTTTCACCAGCTTATTTACCGACAAATCCGCTCCTAAGCTAGTGAAAGGCGGAGCTTTCACCAGCTAACTAGCAACATTTTCGGTGAATTAGCTGGTGAAAAGAGAAGATTTTTCAAAATCAAATTTCTCGGTCATAGAAAATCCGTTTTTCATGCTTGAATAGTCGATCGACATCTAGAAATCCTAAGCTTTCCAATGGTGTTTTCAAATCTTCATTTGGAGCTTGGAACAGGATTGAAAAGTGCCCTGCAATATTAGGCATCATTCTTTCAAAAATGCCAGCGCATTTTTTATCGCTAATTGGAAGGACAAACTGTCCAATTCTTTTCTCAACAAAGAGCCATTGTGTCTCCTTTCCATTTGCAATTCAAAACCCCAAATGATTATGCACACCAAACACTGCGATATGTTATTTGGGCCGAGGTCTTGTGCTGGTGAAAATACTCGGCTCTGTTTTTCAACATTGAAAACTTACCATACAATTGTGGGTGATGCGTGTTGGGGAAATGATGCGGCGATTTGATGTCACCAACCATGTAGTACCGCTCCCTCACCTGTAATGATGGAATCAAATTTTCCATTTCCAACGCCATGATCACGAACCATGCATTTCTGAACGAGATCTGCTTTGCAATCCGATTTAGACGTGCAAACCTGAATCTCCATCATTATCCACTTTCACCAACGCATCATAATGATTGCATGGCATGGGCTGAGCATGTCATCATTTGATTTTTAAAACGTGGAGAGAACACACGTGATTCCTGCTTTCACCAGCTAATGGCCCGTCGGAAGTGCTCCTTGTCTGTTGAAAATCACTTCTTTCACCAGCTAACCATCATCTTTAAAACAAGTGTTAGTTGTTGAAAGCCTTTTTTATGGAAATTTTAAAGAGAAGACCTTTATGGGTCATCCTATTTCTAAGACAAAAATCAAAACCTAAGTCTTGCTACTAGAAAAACTCAAAACCAAATTTGAGAAAACTACCAATAGCCATGCTATCAACCACAAAATGAAACCATAGTGACTGATTCATTTTGGGAGCTAACAGAAGGGATGTTACACTCCATTGTATAACAACAATAAATCTCATGACAATGATTTTCCATTAGAAAATGAAGGCAACCATGTTATGTAGAAGATTTAATCAATGCTTAGTGAGTGAATGGTTGTGTCCAACATCAAAATCCATTTTGAGTATTTACAAAGCATTATTATCCTCTTCAAAGACAAAAATGTAGCATTTCTATGGTAACTTTGAAAATTACAAAGTGCAGAATTTGATTTGAGAATATCTCACAAACTGGAAACTCGATTCTTGTAATTTTTGGAAAAAAAGTGAATAATATTATTATGAACAAACCTAGTAAGTTTCAACCCAATACAATGCATGGTTTTCGAGAAAAGGGGCATCATCACCTACAACCAATTTGTCTTGTTCTCAAAATCCAAGATGTGGGTATTTCTGATTTTTGGTGTGGAGAAGCATTGGAATAGTAAAAATATTCTTGAAAATTTTCATCGAAACCCAGTTCATATCCTATGATAAAATGGTTTAAGAAGTTTTTTGCAACTATGAACAGTGTTGCAACTCTGAACAATGTTGCAACTCCGAACAATGACAATGTTGCAACTCTTAACAGTGACAATGTTGCAACTCCGAACAGTCCTACAACTCTGAACAATGTCGCAACTCCGAACAGTGTTGCAACTATGAACAATGTTGCAACTCCGAATAATGACAGTGTTGTAACTCTTAATAGTGACAGTGTTGCAACTTTGAACAGTGCTACAACTCTGAACAATGTCGCAACTCCGAACAATGACAGTGTCGCAACTCTGAACAATGTCGCAAATCTGAACAATGGCAATGCTACAACTTCGAACAGTGACGGCGCTGCAACTTTGAACAATGGCAGTGATGCAACTCTGAACAATGGCAGTGATGCAACTCTGAACAGTGTTGCAACTCGCGACTTGCTCCAACTCGTTGCAACTTACCGCTACTCAGTCATTTTTCAGGGTGTTATTGGGAAAGAAGTGTTATATTCTATTATCATCATCATTTGGGGCAAACATAATGATTTTGGTTACCATGCATTGAAAAATGGAAGCAACATTCAACTTGGTATTGGGTTGCATGAGGACATGCAACATATTCAGTTTGAGGGAGATGTTGGGCCATTGATTTGTCACCATTACTATCAATTCCAGACGTCCATTTCATCCCTTTCGCTTCCTCTTACCACTCATTTATCATTCCATTTACCACAATTTCTTGTAAAACACCATATTATAGTTATCTATGATTTAGTGGTTAAGTAATGTTAATTTTACTTTATTTTTAATAGATTAAATATTGTTATGCATGATTTTACTAATGACGATTTTCACTGCAACTCGTCCTGCGACAAAATTTGTCTTGTTGCAACTCCACAAATTGCAATATTCATGGTTGGCATACTAGCACATCTCCACATGGGAAATCCACAACATGGGTTTTGTTCCCAGAATTGATGACATGAATTATTGATATTCAATTCATACCCAGGTGACATGTGTGAGCTCTAGTTTGTGGTCAAACTCCTAGACAAACACATGGAAGATAAGAAGAGGTGGTCTTGCGTTGGAATTTTTGAGCAAATGGTGGTGAATCTCAAAAATATCGAACATGGGTTTTGTGCAGGATGGACCCAATTAAGTTCTACATGTGAAATTTTCCAAATTAAGCCACGATTTGAGAGATACAAAGGTTTTTCCAAGAGGTATCTTCCTAGATTCACTGTTGCGGCCGATTGTTAACTTATTCTCAATTGCAAAACCAAATTCGGTCTATTCTCAGTTGATTAGATTTGAATAGATCCTAGACACCTAATCTTGATTGATTGATCTGTTGAATAAAATCTATAAATGTAATGAAGATCATTTGTAATTCGATCATATGTTAGGAAGTCTAATTTGGGGAAAATCGGTTATGATTTGTCCCTTAGCTCTCTGTGTGTTTAAATGAAGCCATTAATCACAACAAGGGGATGATTAGGTAGAGTTAGTGATTTGTATTCTATGAGTTTTTGATTAATAAAGGATTGACATGCTCGTGGATTGGGTCTGTGAAGTGTTGATTTGATTTGTGACACCCTATTCAAGGAGGAAGGGCCCCCTTCTCTAACATGGATCATTGCTATTATGTTTGTAAGTAGATTTATGTCATTAGTTTGTTGTTATTTTATTAGTACGTAGATTTAATTAAAGATTGATTATTGATAGTGTGTTACACTATTGTTACTCAAGTTTTATTCGGTTTAGTTCACTAATCGTTGTTGTTACATAATTGTTATGCGGATTGGATTGATCTTGGTCAACTAAGGAATTCAACTAGACTTGGAATGTTGATAGGAGATTTTGTGTTATGAATTATTTGTTTAGTTATGATTTATTTTGTTTCAATAGAGTATGTTTTCTTTTAAGTTTGAACACGTTGTTTCTTTCCAAGGAGTGAAGCTTATTTCATTTTCATATAGAGTATCATTTGTTTTATTTATCTAGCAGAAGTATGGTATGTTTCCTATAAACAATTGATTTACTTTCAGAACAGAGTGCATATTGAATTCATTGCAAATGTGTCTTTCATTTCAATTTAAGTGTGATTTCATTTTCAATAATGTGTTTTAATTTAAAGCAAGTGTGATCTAGCCTACAACGAGTGTTTAATTTCACAATAGTGTTAGTTGGAACTTCTTGCCTACATATAATTTGCATAATAACTTTGAAATAACAAGACTTCCTTGGGTTGACAATTTATGTTTTGGGTAATTGAGTTGTTCTAATTAGAAAACTAAATACACCAACAAGTACCTTATTGCAATGAACCGGATGTTCAAATGATCATAACAGAACAAAAGTACACACCATGTACATAATGTGAGTGTGGATCTCAACTGCAAGATAGATAAGTTAAATAATAACTCCTTAAAGAATAGGGAAAACCCCTCCAAATAACCAAACACCACTAATCCTTCACACTTCTCATCGTCCAATAATGAATACATGACCTCTATATATACCTCTTCACACTTGCACATGAGGCCCCTTTACCATTAGGTCGACTTTATTACATATATATTTACACATTGTGTGTATGTTTAGGCCCATATATTTCCCCCTTGAGGTCATATCATATACATGTATCCCCATATATGCTCCCCTTAGGGCCATAACATACTACCCTCCTTAAAAAATCTTTGTCCTCAAAGCTTTGCAATTCAAGGTTTCACATGTCATGAAACCAAGTAATATGATTTTCTTATGTTCCTACTTTCGTCATTCCATTGTTGATGATCTATCCATCCAAAATCAATTCTTTTAGGTTGTAATCCTTGGTGGCTAATTGTTACATAATTTTATTTTCATTGATTCCATGTATTGTTGTTGAAGCTTCTCCAATTTGTAGTGGTTGTTAGTGTCCGATAATAGCTTGTAGAAGAGTAGTTTGGTGATGCCTTGTTCCATGAATATTGACAAGTATTACATTTTCTTCATTCATAATGTTGATATCGTCCTTCTTGTCTTCCTTGAAATGTTTCCTAGTAATGAGGGTGTCGATATGGTTACACATTTGACGGTCTTCCTTCACTATGCACATGCATTTCACCTATCTTATTTTCAGAGACAATGACATCCTTGATCATCTTTTCTTGGTCTTTCATTTCTCTAACCTTGGAGATAATACCATCATATTTAGTATGTACATACTCTAAAAGGAGTTCAAATCCTTCAAGTATCTTCTGGTGACCTTTTTTAAGCTGCAATGTCACCCCATTTATCAAATTTTGACGTCATTTTTCAATTATGGATTGCATTTTTTATTTTACCTTGTAAGTATTTAGGGATTCTTCAACCTTCTTGCAAATTTCCTTTTCAAGTCTTTTGGTGGATTCTTCATCCAAGATCCTTTCTTTTTCTTGATTTTGACAATGCTTATTTTTTTCTTTCAATATCTTGACCTCATCCAATAGTTTTTTTATTATAGTTTCATAGTCTACATATCCCTTCATCTTTATTTTTAAAATATTCCCTTGACTCATCATTTTCCCACTTTGATTTACTATTCTTTTCTTTCTTTAAGTTCTTAACCTCCTTAATGAGTGTTTCATTAAGGGATTGCATCTTGGAAAACTAGTCATTTTTCTTTATAATACATTTTATTAGATCTTCATTATCCTTTTGAAATTTGGAGACATTTTATTTCAATTCCTTTAATTCCAGTTGAATTTTATGCATCTCCTCCATTTTTTTTGTATCCTTGGTCCATTTATTTGAGAATAATTCTTCAAATATTTCCCATGTGGTGTTTCTTCTAGTACCTTAGTCAAAGCTATACCACCACTTACCAGATTCACCATTCAAACAAATACCTACCCCAAAAGGAGTCTTGCAATTTTTCTTTATCATTATCAACCATTCCCCATGACTAATTTCATCATTGCCTTCATCTCCACTAAAGTTAGTAGGTATTGTCATTGATTCTTAATTAAGGTCTAACCCAAACCTCAAATTCCAACCTTATTATATTAAGGATAAATATCTCAAATAGATGTAATCCTTGTTCAAATATCCCCTTCTATGTCTTCTCTTTCCAATGGATTTTGAATCATCTCAATTGGACATTCCAATCAAAAGTTATGATAGTTTTAAGTGAACATACCTTTGAAACCCTGATTTGGAGTCTGTGCTTCTAGCCGACCATCCTTCTGATGTATCTCTGCAATTTCGGCCCTTTTGAGTCTAAATTGCGACATGTAGTACTCTGAAATGTCTTCATTGCAATACCACAGGTCTGAACAAAATTGGATGTGCCAAGTGGAAGTTATGGTAACTTCCCCACACCTTGCTGATTTTTGGCCTTTCCAGGAGATATAACTTGTACAACGTGCCCTGCGCACAATAATTGATATAAAATTTTGAAAATTGTACCCTTACTACTATGGATTTTCCATTATCCAATGCAACTAGTCTCACTTAATCTGGATCCTCACTAAAGATTATATGACTATTTTACCGAGAACACTTGTTTGAGACTAGTTAATAGGACTAGTCAAATACCCTATCTTCCACATGGTGTATCTTTGAAAGTATGACGACCCAGAAGCTTAAAGTATTACCATAGATAACTTGATAAGTATTCTCAATATCTTCCATGTTTTCCATCCGAAATGACTCCAAGAACAAGTTATAGTGAAAATTACAAAATGAATATATTGAGGAAGAAAAACCCTGGGATCGGTGTTCTGATACCAAATGTAATGAACCAAATGCTCAAATGATCATAACATAATAGAAGTACACACCATGTACAAAATGTGAGCGTGGAGCACAACTCCAAGATATATAAGTTACACAATAAATCCTTAAAGAATAGGGGAACCCCCTCCAAATAACCAAATACCATTCATCCTTCACAATTCCCATCTTCCAATAATGAATACATGACACTGGCCCTGATGGCTAGACTATTAAATTCTTTCGAGACTTATTTCACCTTGTTGGAAATTATCTTCTACTTGCCCTCGAAGAGATCAGAAAAGGAGGTAAACTCACTCCTACACTTAACTATACATTCCTAGCCTTGATACCCAAAACCTATCTCCCTGCTTCCTTTGAATATCTTCGACCTATCACCCTATACAACTGTCTCTACAAAATTCACTCCAAGCTCATCACCCTTTGCTTGAATCCCTTGGTCTCCAATTACATAACCCAAGAACAATTCGACATCCTAAATGGATGCCTCATTCATGAGGCCATCAGAGCTGCCCAGGAAGGGTTGCATACCATAAAAACCAAAAAGAAATAATTTGTGGTTTTCAAAATCGATATGTCTAAAGCTTTTGATTGAGTCTCTTGGTTATTCCTCAGACTACTATTGCTACAAATCATCCTGGATCTCCCGGAAGTCGAATGGATAATGGAGGGAGTTACTTCAGATTCCTTTTCCCTCCTTATTAATGGGTTGTGGACCTATTTCTTCAAGGCTAGGAGGGGATGAGGAGAGGCTACCCATTTCCCCCTACCTCTTTATCTCGATGATGGAAGGACTAAGCCGAGCAATCCAAGAAGCCAAACATACACAAAAATTCCAGGGACTCTGTTTCGACAACCATACTGTCCTCTCTCATTTATTATTTGTAGATGACACATTTATTTTCTGTCGTTGTAACCTTGCAGATTGTCAAGCTCTAGCAAAGATACTTAAGTCATTTAGCGTTGCTCATGGATGATTATCAACCACATAAAATATGATAGCTTTCTTCCATATCTCAATGCAGATATCAGTGGTCTATTTGCAAACTGTTTTCCATTCACCTAGAAGGAACTTGGAGAGTGAATCATGTATCTGGGATTTGCACTAAAGCCAAATAATTATGGCATGAAAGATTGGTCATGGATAACTGCAAAGGTGGAACGAAAAATCAATCTGTGGTGTAATCGTTGGATTTTCAGGGGAGGCAGACTTTTGCTCATCAAATCCATTTTGGAGGTAATTCATGTTTTTTGGCTTTTGCTATCTCGGATTCCAAAGGGTATCCTCATCCGCATACGAAAACTTTGTTTTAACCACCTATGGAAAAACAATTCAGAATATAAGGGTAGCACTTGGTAGGATAGAAATGAATCCCGATGCCAAAAGAGTATGGTGGTTGGGGATTGAAGGATGAAGTAATATTTGACCTGACTCTTGTGGCCAAATCGAATCGTTCTAGGGTAAATTTATATCATCAGATTCTGATGAAAAAAAGTTATTTTGTAAA
>ML778285.1:599516-600887 GCA_009831015.1 Picea engelmannii
GGGTAAGCTTCTCGGTCTCATATACATTACGAATTAAGTAAACGCTCAACATTAAAGTTGAATCTGGATTTTTACTTTTTTTGCGTGGTACACATTCACACTTGGATTCATATTTTTATTGCCCAAGCAGTATGTGGGACCAGGTTCCTGCAATAAGCCCTTAGCTTGCATTGTTTTGTAACCTGGAAGTTTTAGTATGCACCCCATGGGTTTTGAATTATTTCCATCTCGGTGTAAAGCCACCAATATTTATCAATTTTTCTCGACATACCTTTCTACCTCAACACATTTTCTTCATGTTCTCTCTGGGTTTATGGTGCTTTTTCTTCCCATTCACTCTTTTGGGTTTACAGTGCTTTTGGTCTTTATTGGTATAAGGGTAAAAGAAGAATAACACATATGGGTTGTGCAATGACAAGGAAAGGGACCTATAAATCATAAAGACATCTCTAAATAATGTTAGTACTATTGTCATTCTATTTGCTTCCTATATATATAAATATAATTGTGTTTTCGGTGACCATATTTCATCTACTTTAACTCTCAAAAATTACATTTTTTTGACCTCAAGCACTCAAAAATTACATTTATCTGATCTCAAGCATTGAGTGGAGGGGATTATTATAGCATAGCAGACGAGGAGATGATGAGTCCATATAAAGAAGCAAACATGAAAATTCTGAGAGCAAAGCAGTGCTCCAAGGGTAAGTACCTCAATCTCATCTCACTCACTTATTAATGTGATTTCCTTTGCATTAATCATTCTTTAGGCTATGGATGAAGATAATGTGGTTAAATTATTTTCCTTCAACTTTAATGGATTCACTAACATAATCACCAAATAAAATACACGGTGTTAATAATTAATTTGTTGACGCAATGAAACTCATGAATGTGTGTATATGCATACAAAAGTAGTGAAGGCAGGGGCCAAGACAATTGCAATTGCATGCGTAGCGTCCTCCATCCCCACAATGAATCTTATTGTTAATGAAGCAATCATAGTGATGGAACTAGGTCTAGTTATAAATTGTTGGGTCGGTTTAATGTATAACGAAGTTTTAATAATCTATTTGCAGATGTCAGGAGCAAGGGATATTCCTTGGGCAAGGGATCACCTCAACTATGTTGCACATGCATTTATCACCTCTACAAGTAAGTAACTAATTAATCAATTAAATAAGTCGTATATTGTTTTCCTACCATCCCACTTAATTCCAAATTTGCAGGGTGTTGTGGGGTATTCTACCCTACGGACTAATAAGCTAGGGCTCTAAACTTATACGCAGATCATGACCCTTAAGATTTAACTTTTAACCTTCTACCCAAAATCTCAACCCCTTTTCAAGCAAACAATGGAAGAATCGACTC
>ML778285.1:602714-633256 GCA_009831015.1 Picea engelmannii
AAAAATTATCTTAATTTTGCGTCCGCGGGCCTCCTTATCAGAAAAAACCGGTTTCGTACGGAACCGGCCGGTTCAAGGAAAAAAACCGGTTCCGTACAGAACCGGTCAAAAACGGTTCAGTGGACCGGTTTGAACCGCTTTTTGTCTGAAACCGGTCGGACCGGCCGGTTTTGCCGGTTCCGGTCCGATTCTGGTAACACTGGCCATGATTAACATTTCCACTAGAATAAATATTTTTATTATTGTCTCACAATTTTCATTAATTTTTAAAGTAAATATGTTTATGACAATCCTTTTCTCATTTGTCTTAATTTACTTCAATAATTTTCAAAACTAATTTAATTTTAATTTTTAATTAGAAATGATTATTTGTATTGAAGGATCCTTGGAAATTGGAGACAATGTTTAATATCTAACCGATGGGATTCTTGGAATTGGAGACACTGTTTAATATTTGACCTACGCCTTCTCCAACCTCGTTGAGTTGGACATCTTTTTCAACAATGACATTAGGTCTGCAGTGGCTTCTGCCTTCCATTCATAGGCAATTGTAGTTGCCATTGATTTCCATGAGACTGATGACTTTGAAGGGGTGAATATAAAGATCTAGTTTCTTAATGGAGACCACACAGACAGATGACCCTTCGACAAGCGTATTGGCATATTGTCACATGTGTTTCCACCATAGAGAAATCCTTACATCGATTCTCCCTGTAAAATCTAGACACATCGATAATACTATGTGCCACGAGAAGACTGTTGATAAGGCAATCCTCACAACTTTTATTCTTGAAAAATCTAGATGCATATAATAATACTGCATGTCATCAATGTCCAGACAAGAATAAAATACATGCACGACTCTTCTTTACATGTTACCTCTATGCATATCCTTGCAATCAAATAATTGACACCTGATGTCACATATATACACACACAAGGCTTTCGATAAATCCGATGGAATATCTGACTTCACTTTGCTTCTGAAGATTGATAAAAAATTGTTGTGAAACAACAGATCTTTAAACTTTGTTATTGACAGAGATCGAGCAAGCATAAACTCAAGGGAACTCGTGGATCAATCCCTTTTCTTAGAAATAACTCGATCGTCATGGCTGGAGATTGGGCCACCGGGTCCCTCAAGTAATGCAAAAGCAATTGGTGATGAGGTCGATCGGTAGATTGGGTACCAGACTTCACTTTGCAGCATGTAAACACAATATTACTTTTTTGATCTGGTTATACAATGCTCGATGATAAAGAATTCGATGACAAATAGAACAAATCACTTAACAATTAGTTAAATGGTCAAAGATTGCTCTTCACTTTAGGCCAAGGTTTTGGTAGAAGTATTGTCTTCCTCTATCTCGCATATGCACATTGCACATTTTGTTGGTTGATATCTCTTCAAGAGGTTATTGACTAGTGCACATGGTCTTCCCATCGAGATGCTCTAAATTCTTGACCATTTTGAGGCTCTTTGCTTGACCAAGTTGCTTTGAATTCTTGCATAGCATTAGGTATATGCTTCCATGCAGCCTCGTTTCATATTGTTATAGCAAGAGATATGAATCTATTATAGTAAGATGTGAAGTAATTGTAAATAAAATGACTATTTTATAATTATAATTATTGTAAAATGTGAACTAGTTGTAAAGTAAACAAATCTTTAATTATTATAGTAAGATGTGAAGTAGTTGTAAAGTAAAATAACCTTTAATGAAGTGGAGTAACTGTAAAATAAAGATGTATCATGTTTAGTATGATTATATTCAACACTTTTATAATGTTTAATAAAGAAATAGAATCAATTTATAGTTTATATTTATAATATAATACATTGGCATATATATAATAGCATCTCAATGTTTCAACATATAGATATGTAAATAGATATATGTATACATTATTAGTCCCTGATAAAGGCGTAGAGGGACCATAGGGATCGATAATTCGTTGACTTCATATTAGTTTGTCGTTTGACTAATTTTTTTTGCATAATCTTTATTGTTTGAACTAGAGAACTAAAAACATTATTTTTTATATAATAATAAAAAACATTATATGTCATGATCTCATTGGATAATAGATTTGAGATCTTACTGCCAGCTTCGCTATTCCCAATGTTTTATATGTTAGCATATCCAAAGTTTTTAATCATCTACGGTCTTTTTGAAGTTTTACTATTTTTATTGAAATGTTTAGATATCCAAAGTTTTGAGCATGGAGAGTCAGTTTTTAATTAGTTGACTTCATATTAGTTTGCCCTTTGACTAATATTTGTTTGCATAGTCTCTATTGTTCGAACTATTTTTATTTTTTGTTATTATTACGTACTTAAAGAGGCATTTTCATTATTACGTACTTAAACAGGCTTTCGACACTGCATTCTTTCTTAAATGTTTACACAACGTGAGGCCCTTGGATGGTTCTGACAACCTTAATTGTTTACCTAACAGGCCTCAAAGCCTTAAATGTTTACTTATCAGGTGTGTTACAATACAATTTCCTTTGATTTTTGGATACAGTCTTGTCTGCAATGAATTTGGGTAATATTGTTCTTCATTGTCATTACTAGTTCACTGGTTGATGCTTGCTCATTGGTTCGATGGATGTTTCTTATTGTTTTTTGACTCAACTTTGCAATTTTGAGGTCTTGCAGTTGTCGTTGGACCTCTTGGTGCTTGTTCACTAGTTTTTTGTTTGCTGCTTGATCTTGTTTGCTTCAACTTTGCAAGGTTGAGGTCCAGCATCCACAGTTGGACCTGTTGTCGCAGCTTGCATGGTTGGGGTTCTTCATCCACGATTGGAACTGTGCTTCTGTCGTTCCTAGTTCATAGGTAAGTTTCAGTGCCATCGTTTCATTCCTATTTGTTGTTTGTCGTTTACTATTTTCATTTTGCAAGTAAGAATTTTCAATACTAGGAATGCCTGAGTCAAAATACTCTTGCATAACATATTTGTGTGTGACTACTACGACCAGAGAAACATGAGTGTATTGTTGTCTTGTTCTTTTTCTTGAACATCGATGTTCAACACAGAACCCATCCTTGTCGCAACCATAGTGACATATATAAAAGGATATCAAATTTTCTCCTCGTATTTTCTGGTCCTGAAAACCATACGTTTGGTGAATTTTTTCCAGGTTGTTCCCTTCCAAAACATCTTGTTCCCCTTTGAATGTCAATGCTGGACACAAAACCCACATCTGTTGCAGCCACTGTGACATATAAAAAAGGAAATCGAATGTTCTCCTCAAATTTTTTGTTCCTGAAAACCATGCGTTTGGTGCATTTTTTTTCAGGTTGTTCCCTTCCAATCACATATGCCCACTTCCATGTCCCGGGCATCGTACCATAGCTCTTTGGAAAATAGCAATGCAAAGGGGTTTACAAAACAAATTTAGAGTTCTCATTGCGAAGCAAGCATCTACCAGGACCTTGCCATCCTTTCTTTCTAGGTTGTGACAGGGAATTCTTTTATTCTCTGGATCAAAAGCCGCGTTTAGTTGTTGGTTTTATGTTGTCCTTTGTGTCTTACAAAGCATCTTTTGTGACCGTTTTCAAATCTGAATCTCCTCTTGTAGAAATGGTTCTTTGTGATATGAATGGCTAGTTCACTAATTTGTATCAGACTGAATTTCATGTTGTAAGATAATTGAAACATCTTAGAATATATTCTTCATCTTGTAAGATAATTTAAACCTTAATAAGTTGTGATGTGTGTTGATCTCATTCATGTGGTAAAAGTCTGTAATGCCTAGTTCTTCTGCTTTTGTTTATCCGATAGACCATCTATATGGGTTTTCTCAGTGGAGGGCATCAAGAAGTCGTTTCAGATCTGTTTTGGTGTTGATTTGTGAAGAGTGGGGATGAAAATAAATGGTGAATAGGACTGTAAAACTATATACAATGGCTATCGAAACGTTTATAGGATGCACTCATATAATAAGTTCAAAAATGATATGCCTTAAATACTTGATATTTGTGCTGAGGAAATTTATAGTGTTATTTCATTTGTGTTGTCTCTTCTATATGGTTCATTGTTCACTATAACTTTATTTGTTTTTCATATGCTATAGAAACCACGGGGCATTGAATTTGACACAAAGAAGGTTAAGGATACATAGCAGAATTGGTATGCAGTTCCAGACTTATAGTTTTCATTTTTCCTTTTTTTCCTATTTGCATATTATCTAAATATCAGCTAAGAAACATCTTGAAAATCACAACTTAAAATATGAAGCAAGTAATAGATGTTGAGTGCTATGAAATAGATACAGACTCCATTTTACATGATAACATCGACCAGGTATTGCCTAGAAATGGGATTTTTAGATTAGATGCATTCTCATAAACTGTGGGAGATTGCCTCTTCGATGCATTTCAAGTTCTATTGCATTTCTATTATTCCTTGACCAAACTGTGCAATGGATTGATAGATCATTTCTTAGTTTGTTTAGAAAATGGTGACGTTGAGGCATTAGAGTCATATCAATACATATTGGCATCTGATTTTATTTGCCAGTTGCATGGAATACATGATGTCACTACGTATTTTTCAAAGATGCGGTTGTTTGCATCTGCAACTCTGCTTGCACATGAGAGGGGACTTTGGGGAGATACATTTTGTATATGGTGGTTGTCCAAGTGGCTGAATATATCAATTGGAATATGGTCATTAACAAGAAAAACAAGATATCTACTATTCAACAAAACTGCATCTAGGGATCCATATTGCATCTTGTTCCATGATGCCAATACTGTCAGTGGTCATTATGAACCACTACTCTATAGAAAAGTATCCATATGCAATCTTGGAGGACCTCATATTTACTTGTCCCTCATTTGCAAATACCTTCAATCGCATTACAAATGAATTATGCATCATATAAACTCTCATGGATTGCACATAGTGACAAATATTACATCTAGTTGTGGAGATAGTCTGTTCAATGAAATTTACTATTTGGTAGCAATAGATTTCGATGTTCACTCGCTGCACCTTTACACTGTGAAATCCTTTTGCAATGCAATTATAGGTGGTTGTCAACATGCTTTTAACTGCTTGCATCAACACCTTTTACCATATCTCCTAGAAAGTATGTCGATAATTGGAAGTTGCCAACAATACCTTGTAAACATGGCAATGCCATATGAGAAAGGAAATGTAGAGGGTGGCAGATTCTGTTTGCAATGACTATCTATCATATTAGAGTAAATATCCAGGTCTGATCAGCCATGTTAGATGGTACTATCCATTCCTACTGTATTGATTCAAACTAATATCGAACAATTGACATAATGTCGTTGAAAATAGATACGCCACACATCCATTATCAACCTTTGATAAGAAATACTACCAGTTCAAGATTCACTATCCATGCCACCCAAACCGCATCGAATCTGCATAAGCGTCGCATGTTATTTAATCAAAATGAAACTCATCCCAGTTTCCATGAGGTCATACAGATCTTAAACAAAAAATGTAGAGTAACTTATCACAACTTGAAAAAGGTCATACGTGAGAGAAAAAAATACATTGGTACGCTTCCTTCTAGATAGAAAATCACATATCACAACGTAAAAAAAATTGTCTGTGCACAACACAATCGCGTTTTCGCACTTTCTGTTGAACAAAAACATCACATGTCCAATGAAAAATAACATCGCCATTTTCACCATCGAGATGGTGAGGATGCAATTCTCATAACAAATGTCGATTCCACCTTCAACATGGCTTGTCAACAAGTGAAACTAGTTTCCAGTGGAAACCATAAGTTAACCTACCACATGTTGAAAAAATAGATGCGTGAGATAAACAAGTGAAACCACATATCCCACAATGGTCATGGTACTGACCGAGAGGAAAAAATCACATATCATGGCCTAGAGCCAACACCATGCACTGCTAGCAATGAAAACCAACAAACACTTACTACGCATGCTTGTCTAGGGAAGAGAGATGCAAAAAAAATCTATATGAAACAAATTAAAGACACTCCTTCCATTGCATATGAGATTTGCGATCAACTGAATTTCACAAAAAACACTAGGTCTTTCACCCCTGACTTGAAAACAAAATACCTCAGCTTGACACTAAATGATAGAATATTTTCTAGTGGCAATATTTTTCCTCCATGTAAACGATCACTTGAAAATGGAAAAATGTCACACTTTGCAACGCCTGACCAAATAAGATATAATACACCTCCAAATGTAAGTACACTTATATAACTTGAAGAGAGACTTGTGTCTCTGTGAATTTCCTTTGCACAAATCAGACCCTGGGGATATAAACGACCCCAAATGGGCTTAATGGGATCAATTATTAATGTACCTATCCAACTACATGTTGTGCAAAAAGCCTTGCCACAATTCATTAGCGATACAATGACAATTGTTGTAGCTCTCAAAAGATGTTTGCAATACAAGAATGCATACCAGACAGGTAAAGTGCGTGTGCATGTTGTCATGAAAGCATTAAAAGAATTATGTTCCAGGGCCCTGTACAAAGCACATAACATCTATATAAATGATAACTGGAACAATGTTCTTGAAGGAGATGACAACTCTGCACAGACTTTGGAAACTACTAGTGAATTTGATCAAATCGATGAATCGGAGAATGAAAGACCTGCCAAAACATTGATACATGGATTCGCCGACTCACAACGCATTAGTGACTTGCAAAACAGCATTATCGAAATTGCACCTGTTGAAGGGAAACGTCCACTTGGAATATTCAAGGAAAAATTTGTTGAGGCAATGAACTTCCCAACATTGTTCTATGGAGATCCATGTCCTAGTGACATCATGGAATGATTCAGCTACCAAAAAATAGTTCGATGGGAACTGCTACATTTAAGCGCTGACTTCTCATGTCACATAACAAATTTGTTTTTCAAAACAATGCGCATAATAATTGAGCAAGTGCTCTCTTTCATGTGGATGCGATTAAGAAAAGGCCAGTTACAAGGAAGAAATTTATTGGCCAAATATGTCAAGTACAAAGAAAACCTAGAAAAAATCCTAAAATCTGATATTGGATTCATAGATTTCAAAAACATTTGCATCTCTCCTCACTATTTGCAACAAAACAAGAAAACTATTTTTGCAATGATCTGACAATTGGGACCACCAACATTTTTCATCACATTTACAAGTGGACAACATCGTTGGGATTCGTTGGTGGCTACAGTGTCTGCATTGTATAGGAACAGGAAAAGGAAAAAACAAACTGATACATTGGAAAATGATGACATCGACTATCTCATAAGAAAAGACCTAGTGACATGTACTTGCTACTATAGGCATATAATAAATGCTTTGAGGCAATTGATATGTCATGATGAAACATTCTTCGGAAAAATATCGGACTACTATTTTATGACTGGATTCCATAATAGAGGGAGTGAGCATGACCATGCATTGTTGTGGATAGAGGGTGCACCAGTCTATGGAAATGACAACAACTCACATATTGAGCAGTTTGTGGAGAAATACATAACATGCAACACAGATCATTTGGATCTAGAACTTGCCAAATTTCATAAACATTATCATACACGAAGCTGTAAAAAATGAAAAAATTCACATTGCAGATACAACTTCCCTATGCCGCCAATGAGAACAATAAGAATCATAGAGCCAATTAGTTTAGAGGACAATGTTGTCATTGATAAATCTAAATCTTTGTTCACATTTCTAGAACAACGATACTTTGATGACTTAATGAGCTTCAAATACTTCTTGGCAGAGCTAAATCTAACAAAAGATGAGTACATCCAAGCCATACAATCTACACTTAAACAACCAACAATTTTCCTTAGACAAAAACTTTTCGATATTTGGAACAACGGTTTCTCCAAGGACATGCCAGTTATGTGGAATGCAAATACAGATGCACACTATATCCTCAGTGCATATGTTGCAGCATGATATTGTACCTCGTACATGACAAAGGTCTACAAATCTATGACAAGTGCATTCAGAGGAATACAGAAAGAACATGAAAGAAGTCATATTGATGATATGAAAATGATACGTACACTTGGAAATACATTACTTGATCTTCAACAAATGTTTGCTCAACAAGTAGTCCGCATTGCACTTTTTCTGCCCCTCGACTGTAGTTCAAGGAAATGTGTCTTCATAAACACATCTCCACTTGAGAAATGCACATTTGTGCTTAAACCACTGTCTTTGCTAGAACAAGAGTCTGATAATTCAAAGGATGTACTATGTCGCTCTATTATTGATTATTACCTCCAGTGTCCATCTTCTATTAAGCATATCTGCTTAGTAGAGTTCGTATTGCATTACAAAAAAAATGGTGCACCCATATCAAAAAGAAAAAAACCCTTTGTAATACGCTTTGTCAAATACAACAAACATATTGACTATGAAAACTATTGTAGAGAAAAAATAATGGTGTACGTTTTGTTTGATCAAAATGAAAACACATTAAAACATAACTTATCTACATGAGAAGCTACGTATATTGCTTATGAGACTACAGTACAAACCAATGAATTTAGATTTACATACAATGTTAATCCAACATGGGGTGACTTAGAAAGTGCAATTCATGAACTAGAAAACCCTGACAATCTTGATGAGACATTGACAAACCATAAAACAACTAGAACTCTTTGTCAGTCCTCTGACTTGCAAGCAGATTTTCCCCGTCCTCGAGAAGTCGACATTGAAAAATGTATCAAACTTGGATTTCAAGTCACAAAACATCCTTTCTTTATTGAAAATAACAAATACTACAGAGTTAGACGACTGTTGAATCGAGAACAACAAGCAATTCTAAAGGATATTGCAATTAAGAAATGCTTAAACATGCACACTCATGTGCACTTGTTCCTACAGACGGGGTGTTGGCCCTTGGTTATGTAAGGAAGAAAATATTAAGGAAGAAAGGTGAATTAAGAACTACGCATAAGGCATATAAACTGAGGAAGGGTTGAAGTGGGTAAAGAAGCATAAAAGAAGGAGCGAAGCAAAGGAAAAGATAGTCGTTGGAAGAGAAGATCGACGGAGATAAAGAAGTAAAGAAGAGGGATCGTGGACAACTCAACAAGCAGAAAAAGACATCAATGAGTGCTTTGGAGCACCCCACAGAAAAGAAGGAAGGACAGGCTGGCAAAGCCCTTAAAACACGGGTCAAGTGGACCTAGGGTTTTGACACCTAGACTTTGGTCATGTAATGTATAAATAAAGGTCTAGAAGATGTGGTAGGGTTCATTCTAGTTCATATATTGTTCATTGTTGGTTATGATTATTGTTGTTGAGAGAAATATTGAGTCAGTATTGTAAGATTTTCAACTGGGTGCGAAGATCAACCCTGCAGTTGGGTGCGTAGGGAGGGGAGAAAAAGAGAGATATTTGCAGCTAAGTGTGTAGATAGAACTGTATGTTTTCATATAATATACCAAGAAAGACAGTTTTGTGGACGTAGCCTTAGGAATAAGGTGAACCACGTATATCTTGTTGTTCTTTGTGGTTGATGTCGTGTTATTTTCTATCTGTTACACTGTTATTGCATTGTTGTGTTAGATCAGAGATATAACTCCGCATAATAATCTTAAGAGTGGTAAAGAATATCTAGATTGTTGTGTGTTGTTGTCATGGATCCACTTTTCATTTCCTCTGGTTGTAGACACATGTGTTCTGCAACCCCCTATTGGTACTTCTAGTGAGACTGCATCTGCTTCGAAGGTGTTGCCGAAAGGGCCAGTAGTTAGGGTTTGTCAGTGTGTTGTTAGAGTTGAACCTTGGGTCTGCCCATGTGCCAACAAATGGTTTTTTTGCCAAGACAAGGATCTTCTTGAGGGAATGTCAAGGTGGTTTCCATCAAAGAAAAAAATTCAAAAGTGGATAGAAGAACAAGAAAAGGACTTCGTCGAAGCTCAGAACAATAATCCTAGAATTAGTACAGAAGATTGGTTGGGAAGGTACATCTTTACCGACATACATGAAATTTTCTTTGGAGGAATTCATAAGGACCTATACGAGTGGTCAGCCAGATTAGCAGATACCCAGTTTGAGATCAGATCTAGACCACCTGTGGTTTGGATGACGGTGTTGATCAAGAAGGTTAAGAGAGTTGATAACGTTGTGTCTACTGCAGTGGATATCTGATTTGATAGCACTATTGGAGGGTACATTATTGAGTTTGTTATTGATAGAGTATAATCATATAGGCAAGCAGAGAGGTATTTCTTTAAAGGACCTAGAGGAAAGTTTCTACACTTTTTGAAGCTGAGGATTAAGATGCTATTGCATGAGAAGAATATCCTGAAGATGTAGTGAAGCTAATGTTCAAGAATTCAGACAACGACAATGACACACAGGCTGGACTCACGCGCAGTGGGAGACCATTCAGAGAGGTTCCTCTTGCGAACCTATTTAAGAAAAACTACGGAGACAAGGGATTCTATAGTGGAGAAGAAGAAGATCTAACGGACGAAGAGTATTCAGAATACATAGGAAGTACATACTAAAGAACTTTGTCGAGGAGAGCCAGAAACTTCAAGAACTGTGCCTACTATTGAAGTAAGTACTATTACTCCTCTTATTATTTTAGTAGCATTAAGTAACCAGAGTAATCAAAGTAGTCAGAGAAATCAGAGTATTGTTACAAGTAGTTTAGTACATACTCGGTTGAGAAACCAAGGAAAATATATGGCAGATGAAATGAGGTTACGCATCTTTAGAGGAGATGGATCTGAAGATCATGACCAACACTGGTTCTTATGCGAAGATGTATGGAGCATCAAGAAAGTCACTGATGAAGTTGTTAAGAGAACTTATTTTAGTACTACCTTGATGGATCGCGCTCTGAACTGGTATATGAAGTTTGCTTTAGGACCTGGACAGCCTAAACCGTTGAATGACATTAAGAATATGTTGAGTGCAGAATTCAAGAAACCTAAGTCAGAGTCAAAATGTATTACAGAGTTGAAGGAAATCAAGAAGAAGGTGATTGAACCTGTTTGGGAGTTTGATTAGAGGTTTAAGACCCCGACATGTCGCTTGAGTTTTCAGATCCCAGATGAACAAAACAAAGAATGGTTCATCACTGCCCTCCTACCACATATTAGAGTTCCTCTGATGCAACAGAAAGTCGCTTCACAGGTTGAAGCATTCGAGATCGCCATGAAATTAGAAGCATCCCCTGTAGGAGAATCCAACCTAGGTATGAGTCAAATCTTGAATCATTTAACTAGTTTATCTTTACAGGTTGAAGATATGAAGAAAGATAAAGGAAAAGAGAAAAGAGAAGATATCTGGTGTATCATATGTAAATCAGAGGGCCATGACAAAGAGCATTTCCCCCTATTTCATGAATACTTGGCCTCTAGAGAACCTATCCCTTTAAAGCATTCTATTGTACCCTGGTGCGAAGTATGTAGAACTAGACATCGCCCTGGTGAATTTTATTATATGAAAAAATATGTCCAGACACCTACCAATATTTACTGCACATTCTGTAAATCTGTGGGACATGATGAGAAGGATTGTAGGGCTTATGATCTCATGCATGAAAGATCAAGGGATACATATAGAATTCAAGGAGAAGTACAACAAGAAGGAAACAATGTGCAGTTCAATTGTCCGGGAAGAGGAAAATTCAACCCTCGTGGTGGATTCAGAGGAAGAGGACGAGGAGGAGGTATGGGTCAAGGCAGAGGAAAGATCATATGCAATAACTGCACACAACCAGGACATTTGGCAAGGGATTTTCAGAACCTGTGTACCACTTGCAACTACTGTAACTCGTTTGATCATGTCATCGAATATTGTCCAGTGTTGTTAGCCAAACTCCAGGAGAAATGAGGAGGAAACCAACAAGTCCAATTGATATCAGCAGAACCTCGCGGTGAGGACCCCAGAGTCGCTATGATTACTAGAGGAGGCATTGTTATAGGAGAATACAGAGTGACTCCATGAAAGACTACAGAAGGATCAGGGATCATAAGAGTTGCAGAGAAGGCACAGTTGTTTGATTCGAGGACAAAGATGCATACTTTTGAAGAAGCAAGGAAAGAATTTATAGAAGAACAAGCTTCTTCATCTAAGGTACAACTATAAGTCAGGGAATGTGAAATGCCACCAGCATTTGATCAGTCTTCCCTAGCTAGACAAGGAAAGGAGGTAAGAAAGATCATGGACTTCTTATATACCTGTATCAATTTAATTAAAGGTGAGAAGGATGTGCAGGAGCTACAACACCTAGTAATACAGTATGAAATTGGGAAAATAGACCCTATGTTGAGTAGAGTTGTGAATCAAGTATCAAGGAAAAGAAGAAAAAAAAAGGAATTGCACCTTAGTGCTCAGATTGGAGACTACGATGTGGACTATGTGGTCCTCGACTTGGGATCAGAAGTCAATGTTATCAAAAATCAGACTTGGACACTAATGGGAAAACCTAGACTAATTTACTCTCCTATCAGGCTCAAGATGGCTAATCAACACGTGGTGAGCCCCTTTGGAAGACTAAAGCATGTCCCTGTAGATGTCGATGGGGTAAGGACATTTGCAAACTTCAAAGTAATTGAGATTATTGATGATATATGTCCTTATCCTATGATGTTAGGGATTTATTGGGATTTCAACATTTTGACTATTGTTGACCTAAAGAAGAGAAGAATGACATTTGAGGGTAATGGCCTTAAAGTCATTGCACCTCTGGACCTATATGAAGGTCGCAGAAACATAGAACCTATTAGGGAAGAAGACCACACATATGAGATGGAGAACCTCTATAAACTGATAGCCAAACAATAGGATTACATTAATCCCACTGCAGATGGAAACCTCAGATGGCGAAGTGAAAGCGCATGCTCATCAGATTCAGAAGAGGCATTAGAAAATTGGCAGAACGGAATGTACGAAGTCTCTATGCGGAGATGTGCCAGATTGACTAGAGTAGATCGCTGGATTGGCACAGAAGTAAGTAATGTTCCAAAATTTGATGGCTTAAATCATTTAAAGACATCTCTAGCTGAATTCGATAAAATTGTACCAGTACAACAGAGGATGTTGGCACTGGATGAATCCTTGAAAGCAACACCAGCTAGATGGTGGGGAGCACACAAGAAGAACATCGTGGATTGGGTACAATTTCCCACCTTATTGACAGTGCACTTTCCAGACCAAGCAAAAGGATGTGAATTTCGATCTACAGATAAAAGTTTCCCTAAGGACCATGTGTGAAGTTGTGAGGAATCCTGGAGAAACATTCCTAAAGAGTAGTGGGTGCATAAGTTCATTAACACCTTGGATACTACGCCTATCAACTAGTATCTTCAAGAAGAATTGTGCCTCATCACTACATATTGGTACGGTATGACTCAAAAATTTATAGATAACTTCTTATTTGAAAGTCAGTACCCCATAGTAGATCAAGTGTTACAAATTATAAGACAGAAGGTCTTTGAGGAGGCACCTAACCTCCCTTTTACCCAAGAAGGAGATGAATGGATTGTGCCTCTTCAACAGTTAGAGTATTGCTACAATATTAATGTTGATGAGGACGATAACCCTAGAGATGTAAACATTGCAGAAACTGAAGGTCACAGAGACATAGAAGGACCAGGGATTGAATTACCCTTTTTTGGACATCCTATTAAAATTAAGTAGGTTAATATTGGAATAGATCAAATACCTAAATTAGCAAATGTGGGAGACTATTGGGATGATGCTACTATTAGCAAGATCACAGATTTATTACATGATTATCAGGATTTATTTCCAACCAAGTTGACAGACATGAAGGGTATTAAAGGACCCATGGGAGAAATGAAGATCCCTCTGAGACCAGATGCAAGACCCATCAAGTAGAGACCTTACAGATTGAATCCCAAATACAAACAGAAAGTTAGGATTGAATTGGATAGAATGTTAGAAGCAATAATCATAGAACCTGTTGAAGAATATGAATGGATTAGCCCTATGGTGGTCCAAGATAAGAAGTCAGGAGAAATCATAATTTGTGTAGATCTCAAGAAACTGAATGATGCATGTCTACATGACCCATTTCCTACACCCTTTACTGATGAAGTCCTAGATAATGTAGGAGGATAGGAGGTCTACTCATTCACAGATGGATTTTCATGTTATCACCGGATCAGAATTGTTAAGGAAGATCGACATAAGACCACATTGGAAATAGAATGGGGTCCTTTTCAGTACACTGTAATGCCTTTTGGCTTGAAGAATGCACCAGCCATCTTTTCCAAGGTGGTGGTCAAAGAATTTAAGGACTTCTTACATAAGTTCTTGGAAGCATATTTTGATGATTGGACTGTCTTTAGCTTACTGAAAAATCACATTGAATGTTTTCGATTGATGTTAGATAAGTGCAGGCAATGGCAGATTTCCCTGAATTTGAAAAAAATGTATTTTATTTTCACCCTTTGGAGTGCTTCTAGGGCACATTGTGTGTAAGCAGGGGTTGTTGGTGGATCCTTCCAAGATTTCCATCATTGTTGATCTACCTCCCTCTACTTCGGTTAGACAACTGCACACTGCCTTAAGACACATTGGATACTATAGAAATTTTATTAAGGGTTATGCACAGATAACAACACCTATGGAGAAGCTATTAAAGAAAGATAGCAAGTTCCAATGGAAAAAAGAATGCCAGCAGAGCTTCGACACACTAAAATAGAAAATGGTCATTGCGCCTATCTTGGTTTTTCCAGATTGGAGTAAGGATTTCAATGTTCATGTCGATGCTTCATCCATTGCATTAGGAGAAAACTTGGCACAACCGGGTGCAGGATACATTGACCACCCTATAGCCTTTTCTAGCAGGAAGCTTTCTACATCTGAAAGGAACTATACTACGATTGAAAGAGAAGGCTTGGCTATGGTATATGCACTACAAAAGTTTATACATTATTTGTTGGGAGGACATTTTAAGATGTTCATTGATCACTCTGCATTGAATTACTTAATCAACAAGCCAGTGTTGGGGGGATGAATATGCAGATGGCTACTACTATTCTAGGAGTATGACTTTGAGATTGTGGTCAAGCCAGGAAGAATGAATAAAGGACCTAATCACTTATCCAGGCTGTAACATGGAGAGGAACCTAACCATTTGGAGGATACACTACCAGATGCACAATTGTTGGACATAAGAAAAGTCGATGATCACTTCGCCGATATAGTTCAATTCTTGTCCACAGGAATGGCACCTCGTGAGTATACAGTGATTCGGAAGAAATAGTTGGTAGTCTACGCTGCAGATTTTCAATTTATAGCTGGACAACTATATAAGATGGGACCAAATGAGATCTTGAGGAGATGTGTTATGGAGGGAGAAATACCATTGATTCTCGCAGAAGCACATGAAGGCATCGCAGGAGGACACTATGCAGGGAAAGCAACAACGCAGAAGGTTCTCAGAGTTGGCCTTTGGTGGCCTACTTTACACAAGGATGCTAAGGAATACTACAGAGCCTACGATGTATGTCAAAGAGTAGGAAATCCTTCTAGAAGGGATGAGATGCCTTTGGCACCACAATTAACATTACAAGTATTCGAGAAATGGGCCACTGACTTTGTGGGACCTATCAACCCACTAGGAAAGTGTGAAGGATCCAGATACATTATCATTGCGACATAGTATTTGACCAGGTGGGAAGAAGCAAGAGAAGTTAAGGATTGTAGTGCAGCTACAGTTGCACAGTTCATCTTTGAGGATATTAAAACCATATTTAGGTGCCTGAAGATCCTCATGAGTGACCAAGGCACACATTTCATCAACAAAACTATTGAAGCCTTGACTCAAGAATTTGAAGTTCACCATCAGAAGAGCACCCCATACCACCCACAAGTGAATGGTACAGTTGAATCTTTCAATAAGATCTTGGAGACAATACTGACTAAGATTTGTAGTGTCAACAGAGATGATTGGGATTTAAGAATTCCAACAGTCTTATGGGCTTCTAGAACAACTTGCAAGAAGTTGACAACACAGACTCCCTTTAAGTTAGTATATGGCTTGGAAGCAGTGTTACCTATGGAATACTTGGTTCCTAGCTTAAGAATTGCAGCATTCACAGGTATGGATGACACTGACGCTATTCAAGACAGGATTGCGTAGTTGCTAGAACTAGAGGAAGATAGGTTTATCGCGGTATTTCATCAGCATGTACGAAAAGAACGAGAGAAGGCTTATCATGACAGACATATAAAAAAGAAAGCATTTAAGCAAGGAGATCTGGTATTGTTATATGACCTCGATTTCATGAAACATACAGGGAAGTTCAGAACACATTGGCTAGGACCATTTGAAGTTGCCTATCTTATAGAAGGAGGAGTTGCGCAATTGAAAACCCTTAATGGAGAATGGAAATAAGGCTTGGTAAATGGGAGCCGGTTGAAATTGTATTATCACAACCAACTGCCTCACAACTCTCAGTAAAATAAAAAGAGGAAAATTATAGGTACCAGGTGCAATTGAAACTGGGTACCAGACACAAAAAAGACAGTCTGCACAGGATAGGGAGGGACAGAGCAGAAATCACAAGCTGCTTTGTGCAGTCTGTAGTCGAAGTAAAACAAAAGGCTCAATCTTGTAGTGACTCGGGACGAGTAACATGTGAGTGTTGGGGACCTGTTAGCCCTTGGTTATGTAAGGAAGTGAATATTAAGGAAGAAAAGAGAAGTACAAACTGCGCAGAAGGCATATAAACTGAGGAAGGGTCGAAGTGGGTAAAAAAGCAGAAAAGAAGGAGTGAAGCAAAGGAAAAGCTAGTCGTTGGAAGAGAAGATCGAGGAAGATAAAGTAGTAAAGAAGAGGGATTGTGGACAACTCAACAAGTGGAAAAATACATAAACGAGTTCTTTGGATCACCCCACAGAAAAGAAGGAAGGACAGGCAGGCGAAGCCCTTAAAACACGGGTCAAGTGGACCTAGGGTTTTGGATCTAGGGTTTTGACACCTATACTTTGTTCATGTAATGTATAAATAAAGGTCTAGAAGACCTGGGAGGGTTTGTTCTAGTTCATATTTTGTTCATTGTTGGTTATGATTATTGTTGTTGAGAGCAATATTGAGTCTGTATTGTAAGATCTTCATCTGGGTGCAAGATCAACCCTGCAGCTGGGTGCGCAGGGAGGGGAGAGAAAGAGAGAGAGATCTACAGCTAAGTGCACAAATAGAACTGTATGTTTTCATCTAATATACCAAGAAACACAGTTTTGTGGACGTAGCCCTAGGAAGAGGGTGAACCACGTATATCTTGTTGTTCTTTGTGGTTGATGTTGTGTTATTTGCTATTTGTTACATTGTTATTGCATTGTTGTGTTAGATGAGAGATATAACTCCACGACGTAAGCTTAAGAGTGGTAAAGAATATATAGATTGTTGTGTGTTGTTATCCTGGATCCACTTTTCATTTCCTCTGGTTGTAGACACTTGTGTCCTGCAACCCCCTATTGTTACTTCGGGTGAGACTGCATCTGCTTTGCAGGTGTTACCGAAAGGGCCAGTAGTTAGGGTTTGTTGGTGCGTTGTTAGAGTTGAACCCTGGTTCTTCCCCTATGCCAACACGCGGCAGGAATAAGTAAGACATTCACAGCGAAAGCACTATTCCAAATTCTTATACGAATCTATGATTCAAACAATTCGTCTGACCCTATGAAACCAAAGGAGATAATAGTTGCATACATAGGAAAATATGCATATAATGCAAGTGGAACAACAGTCCACTCTGCATTTTTTATGCCTTTTAACAAGTCACAGTTTCTTCCACTCAGCAAGGAAATGTTAGATACATTGTCTAATATTTATGATGAACAACAACTTGTCTTCATAGATGAGGAATCTTTGATTGGAATTTGTTTCTTGTATTCCATTGACAACCGACTGAGAAACATAAAACATGTGCACACTAAATACTTTGGGAACATTGACATGATATTCTGTGGGGATCTTTACCAAGCACAACCCATCCAATATTCTTTGATATTTGAACAACCTACAGTCAATATGAAAACAATGACCTATGACTTCTGGAAAGACAATATAAAATGATTTGAATTACATACTACGATGCGCTAGACAGATGAAACATTTATTGCAATTCTGAATAGAATGTGGACAAACAACCAAACTTATGATGACTTAACATATATCAATTCAAGCTGCATGCGAACTGCACCAACAGACCCAACCTTCCCTTACCTGTTCTACACAAATAGGGATGTTGCAATGCATAACAAGTACATGCTATCGCTCATGCATGGTGATGATATCATCATAAATTCAATTGACCTTGAAGAAACAACCATGGAAATATACCACGTCATGAACATACAGCCACTTTGCCTTTCCAACTTGTCCTAAAATTAGACATGATAGTTGAAATATATGCTTGCAACTATGATTCACAGGATGGCTTGGTGAATGGTGCAGATGAAAAACTCAAAGCTTATACCAAAACAAAAAAAAAAATTATGTCCTCTGGATTAAGTTCCATGAGCCGCATATTGACCATCGACGAGCAAACAAGTGGGATTATCTATATGATTCAAACACTGCGCATGATTGGCACCTATCTTACGAGTATCAAAACCAGTATCGACATCAGCGAAGATAGGTTGACTGAAGATTCAAGAACAGTTTTCAATTAAACTTGCATGTGCATGTACAGTCCACAAATCACAAGGGATAACACTCGATAGTGTTTCATTTGACCCTGTTGGAATTCGAATACAAGACTTGTATACACAACATTGTCTTGTGTCAGAAGTATAGAATCCTTGTATTTCCTAATCTCTCTTACAAAAGATAACTTCAAAGTGAAACATAAAGTTGATATTGAGAAGCAAATCCTTAGGACTAGCACAAAATGGCATCTACAGTATGATTACCAATCCATACAAACAAACTCATTTGTATCAATTCTCTCACATATGGATGATATACTCAATGACTATGACACAATGCAATCGGATATTCTATGCTTGCATGAAACATACATGACATTATGCATGTAAAACAAGCAATTTCCAAATCACAATTGCATATCAAGTTACATTACACATGGGGTGATGATATTAGTGAAAAAAACATGTAACAATTTTGGAGCATATGCATTTCGAAGAAAACAATGTTGAGATGGTGCTCGCAAAAGTAATTTTCCATGAATCAGAAATTGCAATACTGAATCTCTATGATGTTCCACATGCAACATTATCCAACATACTCAATGTTCTTTCAAATGCATTAGAGTATTTACATATGAACGAAACCATTATCATTGTAGGAGACTTCAATATTGACATGCTACAAAATAATGCCAGAATAAAATAATTGGAAACCTACATGTGCAGATACAGTCTTTGCTTTCTTTTGGATAATATAAACCATGTACAAAACACACTTATTGACCATGTATGGTCGAATGTGCCCATTTCCCAATACAACCTCTTTATCTTAGACACATACTGGTCTGATCATGATACAATTAGTATTGTACTTGAATTATGAAATATACATCAAACATATTGCAAAATCATATTTCTATGTCTCAAAGCATATATGTCTAGCTTGTTACACAAAACCAAATTATCCAATTTCTTAGTTTTTCCTGGTTTGTAATTGATTTTGGACACAATTTTTTTATATATAGACACAGACATGGATCAAGAAAAAAAAAACGATACATGCTTCTAACACTATCTATTACTCTATTCCTTTGATTCTAGTTTATTTACTGTATGTACATATTCCTTGTTTTTTCCTTACATACCAACTTACGTTCATGTTCATTGTGTTTTGTGCTTTCCTTCATTGAAACAAACAGGGAAATTGGACAATGCAAAGAACTCTTAACCAGAAATGTAGAAGAAGACATACAAAGGTGCATACTTCTACCTGTATTCCATATCCAATTGTTTTTCATTTACTCTGTCTATATTTATTCTACTGGTTTGAAGCTCTTTTGTTTTTTTTTCCTTAGATACTGCATATCTTCCTATATATTAACTTATCTTCATGACAATTGTATTTTTTGTGCCGCTACCTTGAAATAAGTTAAATTGTATTCCATCTTTTTTCATGTCTTCCTATGTAGCAATTTGCCTTCATGTCCATTGTGTTGTTTGTATTGCTACATTGAAACAATTACAAACTAATTGAACACAAGGATGAAGCCTTATGTGCCACAGCTGAGAAAGGTAGAGTAAAATCTTCCAAAACATATGCCAACAATAGTGCCATAGAAAATACAATGCATATGCCTAATGCACATCCATATCAATTATGAACAATATACACATGTTCATAACCATTGTTTCACAAGTGACATGGGCATGAGCAATGAATCATCGCAAACATCAGCACAATGACAAGGCTGAAGGTAAGGATTCATAGATTATGCTCTTGCTATGTTTAGGAAACAAATATCCTCAGTTATGTATTCTACTATGCCATGGTAAATATGTTTATGTCGTTTACACCAATGTTTTTTAGTTCACAAAAACTATCGACAAGTAGAAGTGAAACCTCCATCATAGTGCAAGGTCCAGAGACTCAGAAGTATGGTTACAAAACTCTAATATGCATACTTTATCCAATTTGTACATATATTGAAGCTTGTCATATTTTAGAATATGCTTGCATATAAGAATGCCAAGTCATATATTTTGTATATTGCTTGTTGAAATAAACATAAACAACATCTCTTTAAACTTGAATCAGGGTCTGTTGAGCTCCAGCTATATTTCATGGCTGAGAATGTTTTTCCCATAGTTGATGTGTTTCTATCGCTTGATAATTATCAGACTAAGTGTTGTTGTGTGAGACATAAAGTTCTTTTCTCCCTTTCTTTTTCCTCTTCTATACTTACCTGTTTTTCCCTTTTCTTCTTCCCCTCTATTATTTGTTTCTGGTTCTATACTTAGTCGCATTTCTATGCTCGTGGGTTCCTGGGGTGGCGGACTGAGAAATTATGTATGCATCTATATCTTCACATCAGGAGTCCAACCAACCTCAGTTCGTTTCCATACTTAGACAATTTTATGGTCGCAGGTTCCCGGGTAGAAGCTATCGAACTCTCATGCCCTGTGTTCAGGGTATACATCTTGCACCCAAAACTTAGGTGATCTACAATTTGACCTTGGACTCCTCAAACCTGCATGCCTCACTCTACCTACGATCACTCTATTTGATCACCCCACCTTTCCATACTTAGTCGATTCTTCAAAGTTTCGCGGGTTCACGGACTCTCGAGTTCACAAAATTTTCAAATCATTTTTCGCTCCCCTCCATCGCCGCCACATTTGCCCCTTCACAGACTCTATTAAAGAAGCATGATAATGGATTGGACCTCTTACCAGATTTCTTAGAGAACCCAACGGTCGTTCCCGGGGACATGACCAGATTACAGGTTAGTGCATTTAAAAACCATTTCTAGGAAATTGCATGGTTTTTCACGAGGATAACGGGACAATAAAGTACAACCAACATCTCTCGAATGATTTTGTATATTTTATATTTTATGGTGAAGGAACAAGCCATCTTCGATTGGGGCAAGTTGATTTCCATTAAAATCTCTTCCCAATTATTGCAATACACAAGGCAGAAGAAATTATTTATGTTATCTAATTTAATTTTTACGGTAATGCATTGTTGTCCATTCCCTAGATTATCTCTATGTAAGAAGGTAAACTGTGAATTTGACCCAGTAACCTTCTGGCACCAGATATTATGGAGACACAACACCTCCCAACATTTTTATGAAGTTTTTAATGATTTTTTTTTCAGATTTTAAAGGGTTGGTATTTGGAAAGGATTTTCCCTGGATGTCTGACCAGGTGAGCAAGTTCCTAGAGAGGAAGGGCACACTAGAAAAAATAGAGAAATATGATGTTATAAGGATTTTTGGGTCCAAACAAAACATTTCCTTCCTTGAATGACACATATTTGATACAATGTTTCTTGCTGAGATAGCAAGGTAGTACACCTACTGGTTGCACTTTTTCATGAAAAGCGAAAAAGGCAATTCATGCCTCTGCCTCGGAAATTCAGGGACTTCATAGTCAAGAATATGAACAAGATTGACAGTTTTGTGGGCCACTTCCATAGCTTCAATTTGAAACATGTTGAAAAAGTAAAAGGGTTCAACCCTGATGGTATTTTTGTAGAACACCTATTGGTTTTCAGTTTCACTAGTTCTTTCATTGCCATTATGTTGAATGAAGACGAAGATAACACCTCAGGCAGTCCTGCTCGTGACACCGATGACCTGGAGACAATACTCAACACCAACGATTCGTACAAGAAGAAACGAAAAGGCATGGGTGAAAAAAGTGCCCAATCCCTGACCACCACACCCAAGACTACAGCATCTCGAAGTAACACTCCAACGACCTACCCAAGAAATAAATTCACACACAGTTCTTCATGCATAGGAGGAGATAAGAACCCTCCCTCCGGTAAAATTGAAAGTTCTCACAAGCTTCCCACGAGAATAAAAAACAAAAAACAACAGTGCAAGAACATGAGGGACAAAGGGGAGAAATTGATATCCACGATCTCTCCCTCGAAGATATGGAACTAGAAATTGGCATTGACAAAATGTTCCCCGACGACTACCAGCTAGAGAGAACTACTCCCCATAACCCTCATATGGAAATAATTGGGACTGATACCTTGGATGAAGAAGAGTCTTTTTTCATTTCACAACGTTGTTTTTGACAATGAATCTAAAAAATTGGTTAATGAAAATAGAGATGTAAATAATAATAAAGTGAAATCTCTTTTAGAGATGAACCTACAGAATATGTGCCCTTCTCAGATATCCCAGATACACCAAGAAACTGGAGATTATCTAGAAAACTCTATTAGCGGCCTTGAAGCGGAGAACGTAAGGTTAAAGGAGTGAATCAAAGAATTGGAGGGAGCTCTAATGACCCTTCCATTGTTGGCTACTCCTTTGGCAATGATCGGGCCCACTACACCTGCGGAAAAGTTAAAATGATCAACAAGCATTCTCACATCAGCTCGAGGCTATGTGGAAAAGAATATAAAGAGAATAATGGAGTTAATAACAGAATCTTGGGAGATGTCAAAGAGTATGGTCTTATTTGGAACAAGAGCGCATGCTTTTCATGAGTATCTACAAGCATATATCAAGAACGAGCAAGGTTTATACCTCGATGCAGTTGTACCATTTGGTGTTAAATTTATTGGTATGACGAAATTGAGAAGAAGAGAGGAGGATCTCCCTTCCCCGTATCGAATAAACCAACTAAACGCATGTTGGAAAGAAAAGGTAAAAAACTTGAATGGTATCGTTCAAGCATGTAGCCAAGCCATATCTATAAGAGACAAACTATTCAAAAAGCTAACTGAGATAGATCTAACTGGCAGCACCAATGAAGTCCAAGACTCTAAATTGATATTCAACTCATTGTTTTTAACCAAGCAATCATTTGATGATCAAGTTGAGATCTATAAAAAGACTATCATTTGAAAATTTCTATGGCATTCTTGAATATGGTGAAGATGACATGAAAACCTGGCTAGTTGATTATTCAATTAAAAACCAAGATATTAAAGAAGAATTACACAACCTCTCTATTGATCTAAGGGACTTGGAAAGTGAATTATTCAATATAAAAATCTGGCATGAAATCAATGTGGCACCCATGAGGAGCTACATCGAGGAGTGGTTCAAAAAGGTTGTCAACAAGATTACCAATGAAGGGAAAAGAATGCTTGAGACGGTTCCCATAACCATCGAGGAAAGCCATAAAAGGACATCAATGAGAAAATGACAAAGCATGGGATACCATCATAGTAAGTTCATATTGATCACATTCTTATGTCTTTTTTGATGTCTTCATCTAGTTACTCTACCTCTTTAAATACAAAGATTTAACCGAGGACTGACGATTTTCTCTTTCTTCTTGCCAGGTCTTGTTGTCTTCTATCGCCGACTTTCTTCTTTATAAAAACTTGATTCGTGTACATCTTTTCTTTATGGTCTACGAGAGCTCCAATCCCAGTCATTATGACAAACGCATTTAAATTTCAGAGAATATGTACTAAACTGTATATTTTTTTACAAATTCCAAGACAAATATTTTGGGAAATAATCTCAACTGTATTTTGTAACCCAATTTATCTGAATATAAAATATTTGAGGTTTTTGTATGGTGTTTTTCAATGCTTAATATTGTTTTTTTGAATTTTGTATTTTTTTTTAAATTAACTCATTTGCTTGTATAGCTATTGACAGATGAATTCAACCTTTTTCTACAAGAATTTAAGACGTTCTTTGATCCATAGTTAAAAATGCACGACAAGCCTTTTTTTTCCTTTCCTAGTACTTCCATTTAAATAAAAGCTACTCTATTGTGGCATCTGCACCTTTCGCTCCTTACATTTTACATGGAAGAATAATTTGTGATAGGACATAGTTTTGTGGATCCCACTCTATAATTAAGAAAGAAATGGGTAGGTCTCTCATGTTTTCATTCTTTGGGGCCCCAGAAATAGAGTCAATGAATGACGTTATTTCAACATGGAAACTCAAGTGTTGACTTCATGTTCCTTTTTAATATTTTGCATATATTACAACTTCTTATATCTGAGAATATGCTTCCATATAAAAAATGTTAAGTCACATATTTTTTTGTCTATTGCTTATGGGTTTGAGAAAAATTTGTGAGCCGAAAACACCCTTCAAATTGGAACATGGTTTACATTTGGACCACAAATAATCTATTAAGATACATTAATATGAATACAATTGAAATAAATATAAACAAAATCTATTTAAACTTGAACCTAACTTTCTCGATCTCCAAAATTTGAGAGCCAAAAACACCCTTCAAATTGGAACATGGTTTACATTTGGAGCACAAATAATCTATTAACATAAGTTAAGAATACTATTGAAATAAATATAAACAAATTATCTTTAAACTTGAACCTGACTTAGTCGCATTTCTATGATCGCGGGTTCTCGGGTTAGGGGACTGACAGATCCTCATCTCCATCTATATCGTCACATCATGAGCTCGACTGACTGTCGTCCCTTACAATACTTATCCAATTATCTGACCGTGGGGTCTCGAGTTAGAACTATCAAATTCTTATGCCTCGTATTTCATGATATGCATCTTGCACCCAAAACTTTTGTGATTTACAATTCGACCCTGAACTCCTGGAACTCGCAATCTTCACTATACACAAGTTCACAAAAGTTTCAAACCATTTATCCCTCCCTTCCATCCCCACCATATTTGCACCCTTCCCAATGCACATTCATTATGCTTTACTAGTGACAGCTCACCACACAGGTTCAAAAATATTTGCATTAATAAATGAACAGTAGATGTTGTTGTGTGACATACTTACCCGTTTTTCCCTTTTCTTCTTCCCATCTATTATCCCTTTTTGGTTCTATACTTAGTCGCATTTCTATGATCACGGGTTCCTGGGTTGGCGGACTGATAGATCCTCATCTCCATCCATATCCTCACATCACGAGTCTAACCAACCGTCGTTCCTTTCCATACTTGGCCAATTTTATGGTCGCGGTTTCCAGGGTTGGCGCTATCGAACTCTCATGCCCTATGTTCCGTGATATACATCTTACACCCAAAAATTTTGTGATCTACAATTCCACCCCAAACTCCTCGAACACACAAGCTTCACTCTGCCCGGGTTCACAAAAGTTTCAAAGCATATATCACTCCCTTCCATCCTTGCCACCTTTGCGCCCTTCCCAATGCACATTAATTATAATTTTACTAGTGAAAACTCAACACACAGGTTCGAAAAGATTGGCAGTAATAAGCGAAAACCACATTAAACTGTGATTTACAGGAGTCTGACTGAACATCGTTGCTTTCCATACTTAACCAATTTTATGGTCGCCGGTTCCCAGGTTGGCGCTATCAAACTCTCATTCCCCATGTTTCGTGATATACATCTTGCACCCAAAACTTTTGTGATCTACAATTCCATACTTGGCCAATTTTATGGTCTTCGGTTCCTGGGTTGGTGTTATCGAACTCTCATTCCCCGTGTTCCGTGATATACATATTGCACCCAAAAATTTTGTGAACTACAATTTTGTGATCTACATCTTGCACCCAAAACTTTCGTGATCTACAATTCCTTGAGCTCGCAAGCTTCACTCTACCCAGGTTCACAAAAGTTTCAAAGCATTTATCGCTCCCTTCCATCCCTGCCACCTTCGCTCCCTTCCCAGTGCACATTGATTATGTTTTTACTAGTGACAACTCAACACACAGGTTCAAAAAAATTGGCATTAATAAGAGAAAACCTTGAGGACATATCCCATTAATACACATTAAACCGCAATTTACGGGAGTCCGACAGATCGTCGTTCCTTTCCATACTTTGCCAATTTTATGGCCATGGGTTCCGGGTTGGCGCTATCGAACTCTCATTCACCATGTTTCGTGATATACATCTTGCACCCAAAACTTTCATGATCTACAATTCCATCCCGCACTCCTTGAACTCGCAAGTTTCACTCTACCCAGGTTCACAAAAAGTTTCAAAGCATTTATCGCTCCCTTCCATCCCTGCCACCTTTGCACCTTTCCCAATGCACATTGATTATGCTTTGATTAGTGACAACTCACAACATAGGTTCGAAAGGATTGACATTAATAAGCGAACAACTCAAGGACATCTCCCATTAAAACACACTAAACCGTGATTTACGCGAGATTATATTATCAGATATCTTCTTTACATGTTATGTTTCATATTACTTATGGGAATATTTCATTTCATATTAATTACTTTGTTCCTGCCATTTATTTTTGGGTAGACTCTTTTTCAATAATTGTAAATTAAGATATAAGTTATATCCTAAATTAATATTCAATGTAATTTCAACATAGGTTTTAATATTTACAATTTTTTTATCATTTCATTTCTAAAAAACAATTGAATATAAATTTTTAATATATATATATATATATATATATATATATATATATTGTCATTTAATTTTACATATTTCAACTTTCATTTGCTTAGTGTTAAATATCTATTCTTATTACCCTTTACTTACCATACTGCTAATTTTTGTTTTCTTAACAATATTCCTCGTCTCTCCCCGTCTTACAATAATCATCATCATCAATAATTATAAGGTGCCAACTATCATCTCCATTTCCAAATCTACTTGGCAGGGACTAAGTTGCCACGCAACACTTGTTATTATGGTATTTTCAATTGTATGTGTATATCTATATACATAGTAATGAATTAACAGAGTTGAGAGTAGAGTGTTATGATGCAATCCTAAAATTGAAAATAAATTAAAAATCAAATAAACTCATCTTGTAATGGTATCAAATTGTCAATAATAAAATATCAAATCTAAAGAAGTATATGAGTGAAAAAATAGATATAATTACAAAATGGAATATGATATCTCTATTCAAAGGTTTTTAGATATACACATTTGACAACTTAAATGAACACAATTTATAGTTCATTATTGAATACACAAATTTCAATTATATTCTCTATGTACTTTATATAAGCATGTAAATACCTTATCTTTATCTGAATGAAAATGTTTAATGAGAATCTCCAATTGCATCACTACTCTAGGGGTGTTATAGAAACATAACAAAATAGCAAGGAGAGATTCATTGCATGCTCACTTGTTTTAAAATTTAAAACTCCAAAGTTGCGGATACATCAAAATATGTAGTTTGATGAGAAGTTAGAAATAATAAAAAAATGCATACTTGAATAAGGACATAAGTTGCATCTTTCAATGTTCCATAATGGTGTGATTGTTTAGGCAAGGTGGTGTTTTTGATATAAAACTTTATATTTCCTAGTAACTAGGTTTTGGAAACTATTAACCTAATTATAATGATGTGATTGAAAATATATAAGATAGATTCATGATGATTGTTGGAATTATGAATAGCTTATTGGTTGTACTTTCTCCCAGGACGTCGCCTCTCGAAAAGGGGAAGAATGGTAATATAATGAAATGATAAACTTGAAATAAATAGTGCCACTTTGACCTAGATTTCTTCTATATGCACTTACATTTATTTTTATATTAACTAGTGAGAGTAAATGTTTCCTAAAGATAATCAAATATTATAATTATTTCATTACTGTAGTAAATTGATTATTGCATTAATGTGCCAAGTTTATTATTACACTAAAGTAGCAAGTTGATTATGGCATTATTGCATCTATGTTTTAAGTTGCATCTATTTTTTATTTTATCATCTGCATGCACTATCAATCTCATGGGAAACATCATCCCTAAGGATATCCCGTCATATTGTCTAGAGTGAAAAATCATGCACCCCTGGTCTCTTAGAGAATTTGCAGATCCATCCCAGGGAGACATTATATTTTTGGATCTAAATAGTGGTAGTTAAAAGGAGACTAGAGTTTGGTTTGGAGTTATAAGATATTAAGAAAATATTTTCAATACTCAAACCACCTATCATTCGAGCGTAATTCGGTGAACTGCAAAAGGCGGTGATTCGAAAAGATCTTTTAAAGACTATGGTTGAGTTTTAAAACATGAGTTCATTAACCATTTAATAAATTGATGAAAGAGGAAGAATTAATGATGTAACATGGAAGTCGTAATAATATTTATAGATTTAGAAATAAACACAAGAATCATCAAACCATAACAACAAAAGTTGTTAACGAAGTTCGGCAATATCGCTTACGTCTTCGAGCCTTTGTCTCAGTGGGTGAGGCATTATTATTTCTCTTCAAAGATTCAAAAGTAAATCATAACAGTGTCAAATGGATTACAAAATGATCTAGTTGTGTTCTGTTAGATCTCAAGAACTAACACAACTGACGACACTGAAAACAGATGAATGAAGCTCCTGTAAATGGCCCGCAAAGTTGCTCTCCTCAATGGCTTCCCTGCATAAAAATGGCTTTGGATTTACAATTTCCTCAACATTTGTCCTCTTATTAACCCGCTTTAGGGATACCAAGAACCTCTGTTTTATATAGATCTCAAGTTGGTAACATACTCCCAACTACCTCCCAAGATCTAGCCTAAAAAAGAGCTCTAGATCCTCCAATAATGGCAAAAATCTCCCAAAACTGGCTGAAAAAACAACAAAATCATATAATATAGTTAAAAAACCCACTTTTGGGCCAAAATAGGGCACAACCCCATGAATTTTGGACCCCTGGTCATATGTGTGTGCTCCATGTGGCCAAGCGTTATGCGTTGGCCCCTTAACCGCCTGCCCCTAGTCATGTGGCTTGGCCATATGGCCGCCACCCTAGTCTCCACGAGCCCCTCTGCTAGCTTGGCCCTTGGTCGTAGCCCCCTGGTCACGCACCTTTGTCGAAGAGCTATCCCTGTCGATCAGGAGGTATCCCCACACATCCGTGCCAAGGTATGGTCATGTGGTGTAGTCACATGCCAATGTGTTGTTAATTTTTCAAAATCCCAACCCAGTTTCAGTCTCGCTGATTTTTCAGCCAAATTTAAATGCCAAACTCAGTTTCAGCACTGTTTCAGCATATGTTATAGCCTAGTGTTTCAGCATATACTCAGTGGTGTTTCATCATATGACTCAGCACTGTGTTTCAGCATATACTACAGCCTGGTGTTTCAGCATATACTCACAGCGGTGTTTCAGCATATAACTCAGCTCTGTGTTTCAGCATATGCTACAGCCTGGTGTTTCAGCATATACTCACAGCGGTGTTTTAGCATACAACTCAGCTCTGTGTTTCAACATATGCTATAGCCTGGTGTTTCAGCATATACTCACAGCGGTGTTTTAGCATATACTACAGCCTGGTGTTTCAGCATATGCTACAGCCTGGTGTTTCAGATTAGATGGGTGGCTGAGATTTGGTGTCTCTTCACTCACCCTCACTTTAATCATAAAGTTATCTTTTAATTTGCATCTCACAAATTAATTTGACTAAGACCCACATTCGGCAATTTCTCGCCCTTAGGCGCCTAGGGAAGAGAAACACTTGCCTTGGTACTTTATTTTAATTTAAAATTTAACACTCCCTCATACCGAGGAAAGTGTTACTCACCACTCCAAGCTTGTCCCTAAAAAATACAAACTTGCCCATGTTCAATGCCTTGGTGAGTATGTATGCAACCTGCTCCTCAGTAGATATGTACTGTAGCTCCACAGCTCCTCTCTGAACATAATCACGGATGAAGTGATACCGAATCTCGATATGCTTAGATCGGTCATGAAAAACTGGATTCTTCGAGAGTTTAATGCAACTCTGATTATCACAGTAAATCATGGTAGGCCTCAACTGCACACCGAACAATCCAATCAACATCTTGCGAAGCCAAAGGGCCTCACAACTAGCCTGACTAGTTGCCATATACTCAGCCTCTACCGAACTCAAAGCCACTGACTTCTGCTTCCGACTGAACCAAGACACAACTGTTGATCCCAATCCAAAGCAACACCCTGAAGTGCTTTTCCTGTCACTGACACATCCTGCCCAATCTGAGTCTG
>ML778285.1:649249-661004 GCA_009831015.1 Picea engelmannii
GGGAAAGCATAAAGCTAAAAACCCCACTATCATATATTATGTATATCATGAATCATGAAACAATCTCATACAAAACTCTAATCCAAGAGCTCTCAGTACAATACAATTGTCTCACACTGTCATACACAAATCAACAAATACATTTGCCAATTCTTTGTGTCCAGACAACCCTGCCTCCTTTGCACAATCCCTGCAGTTACAATTCTCACCATTGATTCGAATTGCCTAGTTTGCACATGCTCATAAGCATATCCACTGCATGTGTGATTGCATGAGTGCACTTCACTCAAATCACAATTGATAGCCAACTGTCCCTTTCACATGTTATCTCAACTGGGTCTCCACTGGATATGACATGGATGTAGTTAACCGTGGTGAATCTTCAGTTGCATGTGAGTTCACTGATTGTGAATTAATGAATAATTAATTCATTGAACTCTCACTAGTGCAAGTTTAGTTACAACTAGTACAACTGAGCTTAACTCACTTAACTACACTTATAATTCTGTTACAATTCCAACTCACTCAGTTATAAATGAGATAATAGATTAATATTTATTGTCCAATTTATTTAAGGGAAAAGTAAATTAGACACACATTTCTTGTTGACTTTTCAACACTCCCTCTCAACAAGAAAGGGATTATCCTTCACCCCAATTCTGTCTCTATGATATTAGAATTTTCTCCTGGTGAGTGCCTTCGTCAGAATGTCTGCATCCTAATCTTCCGTAGGAATGTATTGAAGCAACATGATCTTCTGCTGCACACAATCTCTGAGATGATGATACCAGATATTTATATGCTTAGATCTATCATGAAACATAGGATTAATCGAGAGTTTAATGCAACTCTGATTATCACAATAAATCATTGTCGAATCTAAATGAGAACTAAACAAACCAACCAAGATATTTCTCATCCAGATAGCCTCACATGCAGCTTGGCTCGCTGCCATGTATTCCGCTTCCACTGAACTAAGTGCCACGGATCTTTGTTTCTTGTTGTACCAAGAAACAACTGTAGATCTGATACTAAAGATCCCCCCTGATGTGCTCTTTCTGTCCATTGGGCTTCCCGCCCAATCTGCATCCGTGAAGCCATGCAAATTCACCTCATCCGTCTGTCTGTACCATAATCCATACTCAGATGTGCCCTTCAAATATCTCAGGACATGCTTACCCGCCTTCCAAAAGACTTTGGTAGGCTTAACCATCTTGACTTAGTTGATTAACTGCATAGAAAATGTTTGGTCTCGTGTTCACTAAATACATTAGCGAACCTACTAACTGTCAATAGACAGTAGCATCCACTACCTCTCCAAAAGTAGCATCCTCTTTCCTCCAGTTTCCTGGAAGAGGAGTATCCATGGGTTTGCAGCCCTCCATGTGAAACTTACCCAGTATCTCCCTTGCATACTTGCCTTGAGACACAAAAAATTAACCATCTCACTGCCATATTTACAATCCAAGGAAATAATGAAGGAGGCCTAAATCCTTCATCTCGAACTCCTTTGCAAGGTCATATTTGCATGAGTGTATCAGTTGCTCATCACCAGTCAGTATTAAATCATCAACATAAAGAACAATGATTAAGAGCTTACCCTCCACCACAATTTGGTATAGGTTTGCATCTGCTTCACTTTTGGGGAAGCCCAATCCAGTGAAATGGCTGTCTATCTGAGTGTACCAAGCACGGGGTGCTTGATTCAACCCATACAGTGCTCTCTTGAGTCTGCACACATGTGAATCTCGATCAAAGGTCTCAAAACCTTCTGGTTGTTCAATGTACACTTCTTCCTCAATGATCCCATTGAGGAACGCGGTTTTTACATCCATTTGATGAATGCGCCAGCCCATCTGCATTGAGAGTGAAAGGATGGATCTTATGGAAGAGTAACTTGCGACAGGTGCAAAGGTCTCATCATAATCTATCCCCTCGATCTGTGAGAAGCCTCAGGCCACAAATCTAGCCTTTTATTTCTCCACACTCCCATAAGCAACTTGCTTTACCTTGTAGATCCATCTCGAACCTACCATTGATTTGTCAATCGGTCTTGGGACAATTTCCCATGCACTGTTTTTGACAATGGAGTCATACTTCTCTACCATAGCATCAACCAAAGTGGGATCCTGCACTACTTCCTAAAAGGAAGATGGTTCAGTCACAATACATTTGCTCATGAGAGACATGTATCCAGCAAAACGATCAGGAGACTGTCTCTGTCTTCTTTGTGAAGTAGGGGCTCCTACATTCTGTGCAGCATCTAGTCTCAATCTTTCAGCGTCTGTGGTGCGTTTTCTGCCATTTCTGATGGATGGATCTGCTTGAGTGGTTTCCTCCACTCCATGAATCTCTTCATGTGGCTGATCCACATCTTGAGACTCATCTTTGGGAACCAGCAGTTCCTCTTCTGCATGCAAGTTTAGCTCCCTCTCAAGCGACAATCGCATGGCTTTCCCCTCATCGAATTTCATATCTCGTCGCATAACAGTCATCTTACTGTTCATAAAATACACACGATAATTATGGGGTGTTTCTGTGTACCCCACAAATATCCCAACTTCAGCAGTCGGTTCCAGCTTCTTCCTGGAAAATTTGGTCACATGCACATAAACAGATGAGCCAAAATTTTTAAAATGAGAAACGTCAGGTTTCTTACCAGTGAAAGCTTCTTCAGGTGTACTCATGCCAAGTATTCTATGAGGATAATGGTTCTGCACATAAACTGCAGTATTTCATTCTTTTGCCCACAAATGCATTGGTAGGCCCTGATCATGCAACATCGCTCATGTTGCACCCACGATCATTCTGTTTTTTCTCTCCGTGACCCCATTTTGTTGTGGGTTATGAGGCACTATGAGTTCTCTTTGAATTCCTTCTCTGTTGTAGAAGTCTTTGAATTCATTAGATATGTATTATCCACCATTATCGCTCTTTAGAGATTTCACTTGCTTCCCCGACTCTTTCTCCACCAATGCTTTAAACTCACAGAACTTTGAGAATGTTTGATCCTTCTTCTGCATGAAGAATATCTAGCATTTACGAGAAAAGTCATCAAAAAAAATAACATAATACTTATGTTTTGTTGTTTAAGCAACCGATAATGATCCACACACATCTGTGTGAATTCTCTCCAGGATCATCGAAGCACAGTTCTCCTTTTCATGAAAACTGGACTTTACATACTTCCCCAGGGTGCACCCCTTGCACTGATTTAACTGAGCAAGTGTTCCCCTTGGAAGTCCAGTAGATATTTGCTACATGATCTTCAAGGCTCCATGATGAAGATGGCCCAATCACATGTGCCATAATTCGCCCTCGTCCTGGCTCACCACTTTTTTTGCCTTGCCTATCATGGCACCATAGCCATCTACCTCCAGCATGTGGAGAGTCTTAACTCAAATCCCTATCTTCTTGACTTGACCCGTTGCTTTATGTCCTAGGTAGGATTTTCCACTGTTAAAAACAACATCATAGCCTCTGTCCTCCAACATTGCGACTAAGACCAGGTTTTTCTTCAAACCTAGAACATGCATAACATTTTTCAATTGAAATGGTTTACCTGACTCCCTGTGAAAGGTAATGGTACCAATACCAATTGCACTGTATCGTCCATCGTCGCCCATCTCTATATGAATTCTGAGATATTTCTCCTCCAAGTCAATGAAAGACTCTTTATCTCCCGTCATGTGGAAGGAAGCGCCACTATCCAAATACCACACCGATCCCGATTCACTTGAATCCATGCATGCGATCAAAGCGAATTCAAGTTCAAATTGTGAGACAAGAGCCTCACCAGTTGCAGCACCAACAATTGTCTTGTTCTTCCTCTTTTGAGGACAGTTAGTAGTGATATGCCCATGTTCGTGACAGTGAAAACACTTCACTTTGGACAAATCCAGCTTCTTGACTTTAGACTCAGATTTTGAATGGAATTTATTCCCTTTCCCTTTCCTTGCCTTGGAAGTCAAAGCACAATCCTCTTCATCATCATGCTTTGATTAAGATCCATCTATGGTGTTCCGCCTGAACTCCTCTTGCACTAGATCCGACCATAGTCGTTCCCAATCTGACAATTTTTCCCTTCCATTGACAGAGTCTTGATAATTGTCCCAACTCTTGGGAAGTCCTAGGAGCGCCAAGCTCACCAAATCATCAACAGCGACTGTTATTCCCACACTTCCAATCTCATCCCGACATTGGACAAACTTCATGAGATATTTTGGAATGGTGTCGCCCTTCTCCATCTTGATCTGCCTGAGTTTATCTTTGAGCGCCAATTTCCTATGGTCACTACTATTTTGGAAGAGATCCGTCAAAACCTTCCACATTGCATGTGGTGTGGTTTTCCCATGGAGACTTGAGACAATGTGGTCTCGTACTCCCTCCAATAGAATCATCCTCGCCTTGTCCACTTTCTTTTGCCATGCATCAAGATTTGCAGTGTCTGTCGCATCCGGCTTAGGAACATATTTGTCAATGTATTCCTTCAAGCCATTATCTTCGAGTACTGCCTCCATCATGTCCTTCCAAGCAATTTATTTCGAGCTGCCCTCGAGTGCATACTCCAACCTCAAGCCGTTGAAATACATTTCGATCTTGAATCAACTGTTGCACCAAGAAAATTCTGCAAATTCGAATGTTATCCAACCACCAAAACTCAACTGCTGCAATTCCTCTTGCCCTGGGAGGTTCGAACCCCACTTGAGAGAAGCCTGAGGGAAGTTTTCACCCTACCTGTGTATAGCCTACGAACTTGTCGAGGGATTTCGCACTGTAATGCATTGTGGGGTGAGGGAAGTTCGCACTTCTCCTTTAATCAGCCTGCGAGAATTTCAATGAAGTTTGCACCTCTCCTTTGAGTAGGGTGTGATAATTTATGCTCCTAGAAATGTGTGTAGTTTTCAATACTAAGGTTCGAACCTTGCCAGAGACGGGACTTGCGAAAATATTGTTATTTCCACACCTCACTTCCATGGCTCCATGGCCTCCGTGGCTCTGATACCATGTAGAAATTTCAATACAAATTAAATATTTCATGCGATTCTCCTAATCTAACAAGTATATGCCATTGTTAAATATTGAATTGCTTCTACTATTATTCTTGCAGAAAATTAAACCACGATCACAAAGTGAAATATCAAGAACACATAACATAGAAGTTTTTCCAGGAAAGCGTAAAGTTAAAAACCCCACTATCATATATTATGTATATCATGAATCATGAAACAATCTCATACAAAACTCTAATCCAAGAGATCTCAATACAATACAATTGTCTCACATTGTCATACACAAATCAACAAATACATGTGCCAATTCTCTGTGTCCAGACAACCCTGCCTCCTGTGCACAATCCCTACAATTAGAATTCTCACCATTGATTCGAATTGCCTAGTTTGCACATGCTCATAAGCATATCCACTGCATGTGTGATTGCATGAGTGCACTTCACTCAAATCACAATTGATAACCAACTGTCCCTTTCACTTGTTATCTCAACTGGGTCTCCATTGGATGTGACATGCATGTAGTTAACCATGGTGAATCTTCAGTTGCATGTGAGTTCACTAATTGTGAATTAATGAATAATTAATTCACTGAACTCTCACTAGTGCAAGTTTAGTTACAACTAGTGCAACTGAGCTTAACTCACTTAACTACACTTATAATTTTGTTACAATTCCAACTCACTCAGTTATAAATGAGATAATAGATTAATATTTATTGTCCAATTTATTTAAGGGAAAAGTAAATTATACACACATTTCTTGTTGACTTTTCAACAAGGGGTTGGGGCTAAGCCCCAACCCTTTTCTCCATGGAAATACATTGATTCACATTCAAATATAAGTTTTACACTATAGTTTACAACCAACATTGTGGGCAGGCTGGTAACCCGGCCCTGCCAAAGCGCTCCCCCCTGCCCAGAGGTCGAGGGTTCAACTCTCGTGGAGTCCATACAATTTTTTCAACTGCCAACCAATGGAGGGGTGCCACATGGCAGCCCATGACTAGGCCACGTGGAACCATATAATTTGTCCACACAACTAACACTTTTCATCATCCAATTCGTCCACGTGTCTACCTTGCCACATCGTCCCATGCTAGCTCAATTGTACGGACGTGCCACATGTCACCCTTGCAGTGGTGCCACATGTCACAATATGACTCATCCACCTGTCAACCATCAACTACCCAGTCAACTTGATAATGCATCTGCCATGTCATTGTACGATCGTACGAACTGTACGGTCCACTACCACGTCAACACTGTACGAACTATATGAACTGTATAGTAAGCAAAAATTTGCTTGTTTGGCAAAATGAAAAGAACGCAATATCTTTCTCATACGACATCTGTTTGAGCCCTTTCAAGTTGTGTTGGATTTGTAACGACGAGGCCTACACACACGTCCATTTTGAAGTGATTCTGAGCATTATTGTTTTAGGCATTCCTGGACCCATTTTGGTTCTTGGATCCATTTTGGATCAGGCAGTGAGGATATCCACACGACTACTCTAGGTGAAATAAATGTGACCTAGTATAGGCTCGAGTCAACACACAAAAGTACGAAAACCCTGGGCAAAGTGCATTATAATTAGTGACACGTGAAGAAGGGAGATATTGGCACTTATCTCTTGGACCTCCATAGGATGTGTCTTCTCTTCTTCTTCACTTCATTTCTATGTTTTCATATTAGTGGTAGGAAATGAGTTAGATTACGGTTATGCACATGCATGGTTGATCATTAATATACATAAAAACATGAGACTTAATATCTTGAATATTGAAATCCCAAACCCATAACATAAACCTGGTAATTCTAGAACATATGGGATAGTAAAAAGCATACAAAAGGAAGATTGCACAAACACATTCATAGTGTGAGAATAAGGACAACTTTGATTTTCACCTAACCTTGATAATTAATAGGATCTTTGTATTAGCTCTCACTACCTATTTTTTTTATAATATGAAGTTTTATCCATGAAAACTAAAACATAGAACTGAAAATTGTATATATCCTTTAGGAGTACCCATGGCTCCTAAGTGTTGAAGGCAACCACAAATCCCCACTGAGATTGGAACCCCAACCAAGCAAGTCATACTATGTTCCTCAGGAGAAATGACCAGAATCTTTAAAGACTCAGTTGCTATCCAAGCTCAAATTTGAAATATAGACCATGACCTTTGGCCTAATGAAAGAAGAGCACCCCTAGATATTATGAAAGAAGTTAAAAAATCCAAATTACCCGAATTCACAGGTCAATATGTGGGACCGGTAGCAGAAGCTTGGGTGATAGGTGTTAAGAGATCAATTAGTTTTAAGACATACTCTATTACGAAAAAGGCACAAATAACTTTTCTTCATTTAGATTTTCCATTAGTTGCAATTAGTAATTTTTCTTTCCTTTTCATTACTTTTATTTCTAATATATTAGTTGAGTGTAACTTCTTCATTTAGATTTTCCCTTAGTTACAATTAGTAATTTCCCTTTCCCTTTCATTACTTTCCTTGTTAATATGTTATTATTATTAGTTATTATATTAGTTGAATGTTAGTTATTATTATCAGTGTTTTATTATTTATCGGTTAGTTTATTATTTTCTTAAATTGTTATCACCTATTATTGTTTTAAAGCTATTTATGATTTATTTCCTTTAGTATTTAATATTTGTTATTAAATATAAGGCATTACAAAGGCACTAAGTCTACTTATTAAGTAAGAGATATTTTATATTGCATGTGAGATTATTATGTATATGCACAAAATTGAAGTATATCATGCATGCAAGCTCTTAGTGATTATTGAGTTTAAGGATCGGAATAGATTAGTTGTATGATATGAAAACATATAATTAGTATGTATGCAAATTGATTATGGAGTGGTTATGATAATAAGTGAAAACATTTATGATTGAAAATATGGTTATATGAAAATAGGGATTAAGTCAGGTTCTATATCACTCCATTGGAAGAATTAAGTAGCATTCCTTAACATTATTGAGATCATGTGATCACACACTCACACACAAATAATTTATTGTGTTAAAAAAAGGCATTCTTATGTAGCATAGTTTTTCTTAGTTGTCTTAGTGTCTTGGAGGGCACTATAATAGAGGATTTAATGATGAATCTACTAACATCAAGTCCACCACCTTCCATGGAAGAGATTAACATATTTCACCCCATGGAATTTGCAACTCTATGAAAACCTGCAAAAAAGGGAAGGGTTTATCGATTTTTAAGGGCCTCAATACATGATTTAAATTACCTCGACTGAGGGCTTAAGAAAATGTTTCAGAGATCCTTGATCGAGTTCCTAGGTCAACTTAAGTCCCCTTCAGGTTTTAGGTTCTCAATCGAGATCTTGAATCCTCAATCAAAGTTTTATAACCTCCATTGAAGTTATCCCTCAATTAAGGGTTTATAACCCTCTATTGAGGTTGTCCCTCAATCAAGGGTATACAGAGACCATTTCTACCCTCCCCACTAGCCAAAAGAGTGTTAGAGATGCATGGATTAACTTATATTCCATATCCCCTTTAACATGTTTTTTCTCACCATTAGATAATGAAATGACTTAAAGAACTTTCACGCCAGATTAAAAAAGATAATGTTGTTTCCATTTCTTATGGTAAGTTTGTAAAATGAATTAATCATTTATGATTTAAATTTTTATTTTTTATGCTTGAATTTTGTATATGATTACAATATAATTATCGCAAATTGTATAATGATTTATTACTTTGGATAGGATTATGATTAACCCTCCAAGTTGTGTTGACTATTTCTTGGGAAGTGAGATGCATTGGATTAGGTGTCAAATATATTAGTATATATGTGATTTGGGTAAAAAATAAGGCACAATATACATGTACACTTCCAAGACTAGTATGTAAGCATTGGTGCACATGAACACAATAATATTTTTTAACAATATGATAAGTTATGGTATGAAACACATGTTATTAAATGTCATTCGAGAAATGAAACATGCAGACTTGAGTAGTCAGAGGTTGTTTATGAGAACTAGATGATGCGATGGAGGAGTTTTGTACTATTAAATATGTGTTATGAAAGTGATCTACTAAGATTCAAAGTCCATCTTATGGATTGAATTGACTATTCAAAGGTTGTTGGTGAGGACTACATGATGCAATGGAGGAGTTCACACTATTAAATGTGTTATGAAAGGGATCAATTAAGCTTCAAAGGCCCTCTTATGGATTCAATTGACTTCAAAATTTGTAACTTAAGTCTAGATTTGAATTCTAAATGATATGGGTAGGATTTAAGGATCTAGAGTTGAATCTAATTGGTATTAATAACAAACTCCAATAATAATATATCCTTAGGTTCAAATCTCTCTCAATACATAGTATTATTTCGATTGGATTAGTAGTTAACTAATTTGATAAATGATATTTAGAGGTATTTTTGTCTCATCATGTTAATTATCGATTATCATTGATGCCTATAAAAATAATAGCTTGACCTAGCCTTGCATGATGTAAAAGATGTGTGGAAAATGTTGAAATAATGTAACTGCGAAGAGTATTCTTATTGTTATTGTTATTTTATTCATTGGATTAATCGCCATTGTGGATTAATCATGTCGGTAATTGTATTAGGACCAAATCCCCTTTTGCGGATTGGTCATCGGACAATTGTAATAGGCAGAATAAGAAGTCAGCCCCAACAGTTATTATTGAGACCCATAATTAAATTAAAGGTGGGTTTACCCACCCAGAGTGAGAGGTCGGCCCTACCAGTAAAACCCTTTCACACGTGCCAGTCTTGTATATATAGGAGACTAGCGCCTCACTTCATCACACAACTCACTTTCTCATTCTCTTATGAGGCAAGCTGCAATTACCAGTTGGAGAGAGGAGAAGAAGAGTGGCACATCTCTTGGGGAGGACTACCTGTATTGGTTTGAGTTATCTCTTGAACATTGTATTAGCTATTTATGATACGGAAGTTTTTGCTGGGTTTTCTTCCCCTAGAGGGTTTCCCAGGATAAATGTTGTGTCTCTTGTGAATGTGTATTTCTCAGTGATCTTGTTCTTATGATGCTATTATATATTGAAATGAAAAGAACTATAATAATGGCATAAACATTAACATGGTATCAGAGCCAACCTGAAGGAAACACAATTTGCAAGAGGAAAAATGTCACTGTTACCGTACCTAAAAATTAGGGTTTTGCAAAAGTGAAGTTTTTTAGCTCCAAAACCACCTAGAAAGTTGTGCCCTCCCCCAAGGATCATTTTGGCACTTAGAGAACACCTTTTCAGTGGCTAGATCTCCTGGAAAGTGAAACACTAGTTTCACAAAGTACCAGAAAACCAGAGTACTAGAAGTACCAGAAGTACCAGAAAACTAGAAGCACCAGTCCATAAATCCGCAAATCAAGTTTGAGGGGGTAAAAGTTGGATTTTTGAAATTCCGACTGCACCAGCTAACTTGCCTCAGCTCAGCGCATCTATCCCTTGGATCAGAATTTCAAAATTCGAAGTTTGAAAATTTAGGGTTTCCTCATAAAACCCTAAGTTGCAGTTGCAGTTGCAGTCTCAAAACTAGTTGCAGTTGCAGTCTCAGAACCAGTTGCAGTTGTAGTACCAGTTGCAGTTGCAGCCGTAGACCAGATGCAATCACCCTTGAAGTTATCTCAAGAGTTGGCAATGATTACCGCTGCTACCAGATGGAGCCACTACCTGCAAATGCTATCAGAGGTATGTACTTACATATGTTTAATGGTTAAACCCTAAAGAGTATTTGCAGGAGAAGGGATCTCTTGCCATANATCCAGAAGGATCTCAAGATCCAACACATTCAGAGGAATGATGCAACCCAGGTGTGATTATTCTGATATACATATATTTGTCATGACATTATCAGTGTTGCATGTTGAAGCTATGATCAAATTATTAGAAGAATTGAAAGTTGATCATAAAGCTTATCCTCTAACCTAACCTTTTGTCAAGTTAGTGTATTGTCTTAGTACGGAAGATAGGTTGAAGAAAGCACTCGTCACTTGAGTGAAGGAGACCTAGAAGAAAAGCAAGCACTCATTCTTGAGGACAAGGTTCCAAGTTTGATTAATCAAGATTCAAAGGTACACATGACAAGCTGATGACTTTAGTTGAGATAGCAATCGTCGTAAAGTATTATACTTGATAGCATGTGAGAATAAAGATGTAAATACTTTTCCTGATACAACTAACACCTCCTCTAGGAGAAACCTCGTGTGTTAGTTCCAAGTTGCCATGGAAGAATGCTTGGTCACAACACTATGAGAGTGTTGACCTCATTTCGTATTGTATTCCTTACCTTTAATCTTTACTTTAGATCAATTATAAGTGATAGCTCTAAAGGAGCTACTGTGATGATTGTTCGTGCTACTGCTTTATATTATCAAGAAGGATATTATTCTTGCTTGTTGTTTTGTTGACCTTGCTCTAGGTCACATGAGGAAGTTATAGCGAAGGTTGCAGAAGGCAACATGCTAAAGAAGAGACCGTAAATGAAGCAATCATCATTGGAAGAGAATAAGGTGACTTGCATGAACTAAAGGGTCACTCAGACGCTGCCATGACCCATGCCATTGAATAATTTTGGCATCGAAGATTAGCTCACTTCAACTACAAGGTGCTACCATACATATGCAAAGCGGTCACAGGTTTACCAGAACTCAAAGGTGACCATGAAGGCGTATGCAATGGATGTGCACAAGGGAAGAACAT
>ML778285.1:661054-683938 GCA_009831015.1 Picea engelmannii
TCACTTCAACTACAAGGTGCTACCATACATATGCAAAGCGGTCACAGGTTTACCAGAACTCAAAGGTGACCATGAAGGCGTATGCAATGGATGTGCACAAGGGAAGAACATCAAGAACCCGTTTCTGAAGAGGGACAACAAGATAGAAGGAGTCCCAGAACTCATCCATTCAGATGTGTGTGGCCCAATGCCATCATCCTCCATTAATGGGTATGTATACTATGTATCGTTCATTAATGATTATTCTCGTAAAAGACCTAGTTATATTTGAAATGTTCAGCAAGATCAAGGAATTCAAAGCCTTGATAAGAGACAGGTGAAAAGACCAAAGCCATTCTCCAGTTACATGGCTTTGATGTGAAATCTACTTGATGAAGAACCTACATGATTTGAAGAGGCCATTCAAAACAAGGAATGGGCAGATGCCATGACAGAGGAATACCAATCCATAATAAAGAATTATGTATGGGAAATAGTTCCCAGGCCAAAAAGTAAGGATGTGGTATCATCAAAATGGCTCTTCAAAATAAAACATGTTGCTGATGGAAGTATTGAGAAATATAAAGCAAGATTTGTCACTCGTGGCTTTTCCCAGAAGGAAGGCATTGACTATGAAGAGACATTTGATCCTATGGCCAGATACACTTTGATCAGAACCATTATAGCTCTCGTTGCCAAGATGAAATGGAAACTGCACCAGATGGACGTGAAGACATCTTTCCTAAATGGTGTTATCGAAGAGGAAGTGTATATAGAGAAACCCTAAGGATTTGTGGTTGAAGACAGGAAGTCTCATGTCTTCTGATTGAAGAAAGCCTTATACGGATTGAAGCAAGCTCCCAGAGCTTGGTATGGCCGTATAGACAGTTTCTTGATGAGCTTAGGCTTTACCAAGAGTAAAGTAGACTCAAATATCTACTTCAAAATTATGGATAATGAACCAGTAATTTTACTACTATATGTGGATGACTTATTCTTAACTGGAGAAGAAAAGCTCATCGCTGAATGTAAACAGAGACTTTCCGCAGAATTTGAAATGAAAGACCTTGGTCTAATGTATTACTTCTTAGGCCTTGAGGTATGGCAGAGTCTAGAAAGAATCTTCCTTAACCAAGGGAAGTACACGGTCGAAATCTTAAAAAGATTCGGCATGCTAGAATGCAAGCCCATGAATACACCCATGGAAGCGAAGCTGAAGCTGTTGGTCGATACTTCGTCAGACTTGATAGATGCCACATTGTACAGACAGATTATTGGATCGCTGATGTACCTGATGAACATCAAACCAGACATCTGTTTTGCAGTGAACACCTTGAGTCAGCTTCCGGTAGAGCCCAGACATTTTCACCTAGTGGCTACAAAACATGTGATGAGGTACCTTAAAAGGTACAATGGATTATGGTCTCAGCTATGATGGAGATCATGATTTCACATTGAGTGGATATACTAATGCAGATTGGGCAGGAAGTGTTGCAGACAGAAAAAGCACTTCCGGATGTTGTTTCAGTTTGGGATCAGCCATGATCTCATGTAGAGTAGGAAGCAATCTAGTATTTCTCTCAGCATAGCGGAAGCAGAGTACATTGCCGCATGTTCTTCTAGCTGCAAAGCTATATGGCTTCGAAAGTTGTTGACTGGCCTATTTGACTTGGAGATAAGAGCAACCGTGATTCTATGTGACAACCAGAGCTACATAAAGATGACAGAGAATCCTGTATTCCATGACAGGTCGAAGCACATAGAGATCCGCTATCATTTCATCCGTGACATCGTACAGAGAGGAGCCTTGAAGCTCTAGTACATTAGCACGGATGAACAGGTTGCTGATGTGATGACCAAACCTCTATCTCGTGTAAAGTTTGAACACTTTTGATATAAGCTTGGTATATTCCGAAAGGACCCTCCCTGAAAGGGGGAGTGTATATATTCCTTGCTTGTGACCTCGCTGTTAGACGTAAAGCAAGATGAGTCATTGCTTCTAACCTCGTTGTTAGACGTAAAGCATGACACTGTGTGTTCCTTGCTTCTGACCTCGTTGTTAGACGTAAAGCAAGATGATTCATTGCTTCTGACCTCGTTGTTAGACGTAAAGCATGATGTTGTGTGTTCCTTTCTTCTGACCTCGCTGTTAGATGTAAAGAAAGATGAGTCATTGTGTATGACCTCGTTGTTAGACGTAAAGCATGACGTTGTGGATTCCTTGCTTCTGACCTAGTTGTTAGACATAAAGCAAGATGATTCCTCGCTTCTGACCTCGTTGTTAGACATAAAGCGAGATGATGATGTGCTCCTTGCTTCTGACCTCGTTGTTAGATGTAAAGCAAGATGATTCCTCGCTTCTGACCTAGTTGTTAGACGTAAAGAAAGATGATGATGTGTTCCTTGCTTCTGACCTAGTTGTTAGACGTAAGGCAAGATGATTCCTTGCTTCTGACCTCATTGTTAGAGGTAAAGAAAGATGTGAGTGACACTAAGCTACCATCTTAACTGCTGTGACATTGAGTCAATGTAGTACTATGATGTGCCAGCCTAGTGTTGTGATGAGGTATCATTTTTACTGATACATTTTGATGCAGATGATGATGGCATTCTTTCGAGAATGATGATGTTGCCGATGAAGAAAACTTTCGATGACTCATAAATATGCTAGCCAATGTTTCAAGATGATATTGACGATACTATCCTCCTGATGCCACTGATGATGCAGACCTCTCTCGCCTGATGYTGTTGAAGAAGACCCTTCTTGTTAAGGGGGAGTGTTGAAATAATGTAACTGCGAAGAGTATTCTTATTATTATTGTTATTTTATTCATTGGATTAATCCCCATTGTGGATTAATCATGTCAGTAATTGTATTAGGACCAAATCCCCTTTTGCGGATTGGTCATCGGACAATTGTAATAGGCAGGATAAGAAGTCGGCCCCAACAGTTATTATTGAGACCCAGAATTAAATTAAAGGTGGGTTTACCCACCCAAAGTGAGAGGTCGACCCTACCAGTAAAACCCTTTCACACGTGCCAGTCTTGTATATATAGGAGGCTAGCGCCTCACTTCATCACACAACTCACTTGCTCATTCTCTTATGAGGCAAGTTGTAATTACCAGTTGGAGAGAGGAGAAGAAGAGTGGTGCATCTCTTGGGGAGGACTATCTGTATTGGTTTGAGTTATCTCTTGAACATTGTATTAGCTATTTATGATAAGGAAGTTTTTGCTGGGTTTTCTTCCCCTAAAGGGTTTCCCAGGATAAATGTTGTGTCTCTTGTGAATGTGTATTTCTCAGTGATCTTGTTCTTATGATGCTATTATCTATTGAAATGCAAAGAACTATAATAATGGCATAAACATTAACAGAAAAGGAAAAAAAATATAATTTTATGATGGGAGAAGTAACCCTAATGGATCATGTAGGATGATAAGTTGCTATTATAGTTAGAATGAAACTACATGTCAAATACATAATTATATTTTGAGGTTTTTCAATGTATAGGGGAAGGTAGAACAATCGAATGGTCATATATAAGTGATTGATCCCAAACTTCCATAGTTGAGGAATGCAATATGGCAATAAAAAATACCTATGAGCACCAACCAAGGCTAAAAGGAAAGAGTATAAAAACTACTAAAGCATTTTGTCGCTACTTAGATACCATAAACAAAGTTGTAATGAAACACAATCTTGTTTGAAACATTCCATCACAATGAATTACCACCAACCCAAAATGACACAGTGAATATTTAACTCAATCACACATCTAACCATTCTTAGAAAAATGGTATCTAGTTCACTTAAATGTTGTAATATTGAGCTCTAAAACAACACAAAATAGAGTGCCACTCAATTATATAGAGATAAGATCACTTTAGTTTGGGATTTGAACAAGTGCAACAAGGAACCCCAAAGGAAGAATATTAAAGAAAGGCGTTTAACCCTCATGGATTGTACAGCTAGTTAACAACTTCACCTCAATTTGTCTTCATGAAATGGGAGGACAATCTCACCTAATAATTGTGGTATGAATAATGTGTTCAAAATATATAATAACAATCTCACAGATTCTTATTATATATTTTGAACACATTGGTGCATACCATATTTTTTTAGTAGTGATGCATATTATTTTTTTTTGTAAGTGAAAGTTATATAACATAAACAGAATATACATGAGGGTATGAACTAATTGTGTTTCCATAGAGACCATGATAGTCTCCCGAGATCAAAAAAGAAAAAAAAATTACTGCCCCATAGGGGAAACTGGGTTGGAGATAACATAATAAGTCTTGAAATCTTAAGTTTGTATGTCCAACTAAGTCTGAAGAAACTAGTAAGACCCCCTATGACAAAAACCATTAGATATTAAAATGATTGTAAAGACTAAGAAGCCTGCTAGCTCTAGCCATGAGGAACCTGAGAAGGAGATGGGCCTGAGACATCCCTGTAAGAAGTAGAGGATTCTTCCCATGACTGATGTGTAATAGGAGGATGGAAGGAACCATCGTGACGATGAGCAATCCATGTCAGTGGTCACCACATTCAGAAGATATTCATTATATGCCTCCAAGGTCTCTATTATGTTTTTTAACTGGCGGAAATCATCATCCTTGGGAAGCATAACCAAGGCTACCATGGTCTTGGTATGCCAATAAATTTTTAGGGTTTGGAAGAAATTCGAGTCAAATTCTTGGTACATCTAAGATTTGGAATCAATCCCCCCACCTGATGTTCAAGAAGATTAACCAGGATCTCAAGAAGATTAACCAAGCACAAATTAAAAAAAAAAATGGGTATGCTCGTTTCTCCATAGGCATTTCTCTTCCATTGCCACCCAACCATATGCATCCTCAAGTGCCACCCTCGAGCAGAGCATAGTAGTTATCCTGGGAAACCCTTCTACACAAGCGAAGAAAAACCCAACACCTTTTCTTATAGAGAATATCAACGCCAATACAATATAACCATGAACTAGTTATATCCAAGAAAGAATCCCTGATGAAAAGTACTTCTCCTTTCTACTCAGATATGCACTCTAGAAGTATGAAGGAGATGGATTTATTGTTGTCCAAATGATGGCCTAGATCATTGTCTCAAATTGTTATAAATGAGTCTTTTATATCTGTCACTTTGTTGCCTTAAGAATGTTGTTATAGGCATGCCTAATATATCGTTCAAGCACAGAAATATTTGTTTCTACAGGTGCGTCCATATATGCCTCAAACTTAGCCTCAGACTAGGCCTCTTCGTTGCCTCGTATTAGGATTCTTGTAGTTGATACAGAGATATATTAGACCCGAATTGGTTGTGTCAAAATGAGAAGTATAGACTTATATTTATACTAATTTGTCATTGTACTTTAGGGCCGACTTGTCCTTCTAGAAATTATAATTTCCCTATGGGCCCACTATTCTTTTGGAGAACTATAATTCTACTTTATTATTTTCTATGGAACCGACTTCTCCACTTGGATCTTTCTTGACTTCTTTGGATTCGTCATCTATAATAAAAGGTTATCCAGAAGGTGAATATCTCCCGCATCTACCAGAAACATCAACAGCATGCACAATGGAAATATTAAAACAAGCACACACAATGACACAGTAGGTACCCTGGAAACCCCAGTGTGGGGAAAACCAACTAAAAGGGGAGATTTATTGGTCTTTCAGAGAGAAGTTATAGAAGTATAATTTTGTAAAAGAAATTCCTTACAATACAGAGAAGAATTTCCTCAAATCTGGACCAGCAAACACAATGTTGTTCAACCTTGTTTCTTGTAGCCAGTATGGCCTCCTTCTGTTGTCTCGTATGGCCTGATATGGCCACCTATATTGTTGTACAAATCAGGTGAGTAAAACCCTAACTTTTTTCTCTGGAAAACCTTTGATACAACCTCTGTTCTCAGCCCAATAAACTCAGGAATTTGTTGTCATGTTGATGTTGATAATGGTCATGAAGATGTCCTCTTTGTGTTGCACAATATAACCTCTGAATGGCCTCCTATGGTTTCCCTAGATCAACTCCATAACACACCCTCTTCAACAAACCCTTCCTTCTCTTCTCTCTTCCCAACTCCCTCTCCTCTCTTACTCATTCAAAATGACTGAATGAGTATCCCAACACCCTCAACCTCGCTATATCATAGCCCCCCTCCTTGTTTCCTTCAGATCAGCGCTCAGCAAAATATCTAAGGGCCCAGATTGAGACGGTCCCTCTCTCTAGACCCCACACAACACTTAGGGGTCCACTTCTCAAGGCAGGGCCCCATAATCCACTTACACCAGACTTTAGGCTAAAGTTTCCTGAGTAGAACATAGGCTAATTTTCTAAGGATTATATGGGTCAAATTAAGGTCCCACGTATGCCTTTGGGCATTAGGCATGTGGGAACACCTTCCACTACTACAGAAAAAATTAACACTCCCTCTTAGGAAGGAAGGTATTTTGTACAACCCCCAACTTGTCCCTGAAATAGACAAACTTTCCTTTCACCAAAGACTTTGTGAGTATGTCTGCAATTTGCTCACCGGTTGGCACATATTGTAGCTTTATGGAGCCTTTATGCACGCAATCTTGAATGAAGTGGTACCATATCTCAATGTGTTTAGACCTATCATGAAACGTCGGATTTTTAGAGACCTTGATGCAACTGTGTTTGTCACAGTGAATCACAATTGTGTCCAACACTTCAAACAATCCCAGGAGTAGCTTCTAAATCTAAATGGCCTCACATGATGCCAAGTTGGTTGCCATGTATTCAGCCTCTGTATAGCTCAAAGAAACTGATTTTTGCTTCCCGTTGAACCGAGAAATAGCCCCTAAACTCAGGTTGAAACAACAATTGGATGTGCTCTTCATGTCCACATTGTTGCCTACCCAATCTGCATCTAAATAACCCACGAGATTCACTCCATCCCCCTAGATATAACTCAATCCAAACTCGATTGTCCCATATACCTCAACACATGTTTTGCTACCACCCAATGTACACACTTGGGCTCTACGACGAATTGACTAAGTGTATTGACAACAAAACACAAATATGGTCTAGTGTTAACCAAATAAATAAGAGATCCAATGAGCCTCCTAAAGAGAGTGGCATTTACTCCCTCTGAATTTAAAGCATCTATATTCTCCCAGTTAGTAACCATGGGTGTTTCCATAGGCCTGCAGTCCTACATGCCAAATCGCTTCAGGATATCCACAACATATTTCCCTTGTCCAAGGAAAATATGCTTATCCTTCTGCGACACCTCCAATCCAAGAAAATAATGCATTAGACCCAAGTCCTTCATCTCAAAATCAACAGCAAGAACTCTCTTGCAATCTGCCATGAGCTTCTCTGATCCTGTCAGAAACAAGTCATCCACATATAATACAAGAATGAGTGGCTCCCCCTTAACCAAGATGTAGTACAGGTTGAACTCAACCTCACTCTTGGTGAATCCCATCCCAAGCAAATAATTGTCGGTGATGGTGTACCAGGCACATGGTGTCTTCTTGAGCCCATATAACACTCTCCTCAACCTGCAAACATGAGATGCCATGTTATGCACCTCAAAACCCTATGGCTTCTTTATGTATATCTCCTCCTCTATCACTCCATTAAGAAACATTGTCTTGACATCCATCTGGTGGATCTACCATCCCAACTTAGATGTAATTGATATCACGGCCCTGATAGAAGAATATCTCGCCAAAGGTGAAAATGTCTCACTGAATTCAATGCCTTCCTTCTGTGAGAAGCCCTTAGCCACAAACCGGGATTTGAACCTTTCCACACTCCCATCATCTCATCAACTGCATGTTTGATCTTATAGATCCATCTAGAGCCAACCATTAATTTCCCCTCTGGTCGGGCCACAACCTCCCACACATCGTTCTTCATGATGGAAGAGTATTCCTCCATCATGGCATCTCTCCACACCTGTCTCCCATATGCATCCTAAAAGCTAGAAGGCTCGGCCTCTATCCACTCGCTCATAAGAGCCAGGTAACAGAAAAACCTTTGTGGCACCCTGCTTAACCTCACTGATGTCTCGGGAGGCTCTACCTTCTCATGAGCCTCTCTCAATGTGTGTTTATCCCACTTCGACCTCCTCCTACTAGAGGACTCAACCAGAGTAAAATGAGCATCATGCTCCTCCTCATGATGCACACCCTGCTTACTTTGTTGTTATTGTTTCACAACTTGTACAAAAGTTTTGGGACATGTAGTCTATAATGGTTGTCTTACCTCCTCCTTAGGAGCATTGTGATCCTAACTCTGCTCATGACACTGCTCATCAAATGGCATATGTCCACGGGACTTATTGTAAAACATGTCCTCCTCAAATCTCACGTCCCTCCTAACCATTGTTCCCCTTAGTGTGTAAATGTAGACCATGTAGGCATTGGAGGTCTGGTTGTATCCAACAAGGATGCCCTTCTCTACAGTAGGCTCCATCTTGGTCCTCCTCTCTGTCGAAACATGGCAGTAGACCAAGCACCCAAAGATGCGTATGTGACTAATCTATGGTCTATTCCCTATGAAGGCCTCCTAAGGGGTCATCCTCCTCAATACCTTATGCGGACTCTTATTCTGTAGATAGACTGCAATGTTGTATGCCTCATTCCATAGAAACATGGGCAAGTCCTGATCATGTAGCATTGCCTTTGCTACCCCAACTATCGATATGTTCGTCCTCTTTGAGAATCCATTTTGTTTCAGGTTATATGGCACAGCCAACTCCCTCTTAATCCCAGAATCTACAAAAAACTCCTTGAAGGAACTCGAGGTATACTCACCTCCATTGTCTGATCTGAGCACCTTGATCTTCCTTCCTGTTTGGTTCTCCACAAGATATTTGAACTCTTGGAACCGACTGAAGACCTCATCCTTGGTCTTCATAAAGTAGATCCAAGTATTCTTGGAATGATCGTCAATAAAGGAGACATAGTAGTTGAACCCTCCAATAAACACTGTTGACATGGGCCCACAGACATCTGAATGGATCAAGTCCAAAATCCCTTTGGACTTGTTGTCACTACTAGGAAAGGTTGTCTTGGCATATTTTCCCAAAGAACACCCTTTGCACACACTATGTTGATCATAAATGAACTCTAGAAGCCAATTCAAAACCTCCCTAAGCACCTTAAGTTCGCCATAATGTCAATGATCCATCTTCCTATGCCAAATCTCCCCCAAATCTTTGCCACCGTTGTTTCTACTAACCAACGCACATGTTGGTTCAAACTGCAGCTTGTACAGTTTGTCCTTTCTCACTCCCAACGCTTTCCCCATGCAAGCATTGGATCCCCTTGGATGTATGAGTAATCTTCCATTTCTGAAAGTGGCCTCATATCCCTTATATTCTAGAGCTGAAACAGAAATCAGATTTTTTGTTAAACCAGGAACAAACAAAACATCATTAATTGAAATAGGCTTACCAGACTCCCTCTGAAACCTCACAATTCCTTTCCTTATCTCCAAGTACAATGTTGAAGTTGGCATTGTACTCCTTCAAGTTGTTGAATTACTCATGCACCCCTATCATGTGGCATGAAGCACCATTGTTAAGGTACCATGTACCAGTGACCATGGAGGTGGATAGACATGCTAATAGTGAAAATTCATCTTCAAATCTGGCTGCAAATGCATCCATATCAGTTGTACAACCATCTGCTTCTTGGGTTTTCCCATATTCCTGTTGGGATATTGGGTGGAAAATTTCCCAAGTTGATGCCAAGAAAAGCACTTGACTTTTTTGGTGTCAATCTTCTTCTTGTTGCCATGTCTTGAAGAATTTCCTTCAATTTAATTCTTCTTTCTCTTCCCCTTTCCCTTTGTTGCCAAGGCAAGGTTGTCTTCATCTCCAGATTTCTTTTTATACTCTCCACGTTGAGACCCCTCCCAAATATCTTCTTGTGTGAAATCATCCCAAAGCCTCTCCCAAGTAAGCATCTTCTCTCTTCCCACCACACACTTGACAAATACATCCCATTGTTTTCCAAAACCATTCAAGGCAATACATACCATCTCTTCTTCGGGACTGATATCCCCTATTGTTGTTATCTCATCTCTGACTTGTGTGAGATTAGTGAGGTAGGAAGTCACACCTTCAACCCTTTCCATCTTGGCATCATGTAATTTGTCCCTGAGAGCCATCTTATGATTCTGGTTGACACTCTTATAAAACTTAGTCAGAGAATCCCACATTTCCTTGGTTGTTTTCTTCTCAGCCAAATATGGAAAAGGATGGTCTTTGACACCATCCAACGGAATCATTTGTGCCCTAGCTTATTTCACCTCATGGAGGTCCAAGGAAATAGGATTTTGGACTGGTACAGGAACTACAATGTTGACATAATACCACAGGTTTTTCTCCTTGAACACGGTTGCAATTATGAGCTTCCACTGAAGATAATTTGACAAGCCTATCCTCATACCTCACATTGGTAGCAATGAAATCTATGATTCTAGGTTGTTGGAACTTTCCAAAAAGTATGCATAAAAAATTGTTGAGACTTGAACCTATGACTTGTGTGCTAATCAGAGGTACAGCTTTGATACCATGTAAAAATTTTAATACCCAGCCAAAAATATGATGACCCAACCAATAGATAACAACCCAGAAATTAAATTTAGCTTAAAATTTTAAATCAGATCTATGTTAAAGTTATACTAGTTGAGTATACATGCATACACAATGGAAATATTAAAACAAGCACACACAATGACACAGTAGGTACCCTAGAAACCCTAGTCATGTACAGTACTAGAGAAGAATTTATTGGGCTTTCATGAGGGGAGCTTTATTGGGATTTCAGATAGAAGTTACAGCAGTATAATTTTGTAATGAAATTTACAGTATAGAGAAGAATTTCCTCAAATCTGGACCAGCAAACAGAATGTTGATCAACTCAGTATTTTGCAGCCAGCACGACCTATTTTTTTGTCCTATACAACTTGGTATGGACACTTTTATTGTTGTACAAATCAGGTGAGTACAACCCTAACCTATTGCTCTGCAAAACATCTAATACAACCTATGTTCTCATCCCAATAAACTCATGACTTTTTTTCATGTTGTTGTTGATAATGGTGATGAAGTTATCCTCTTTGTGCTACATAATATGGCCTTTGAAAGCCCTCATGTGGCTTCCCTAGCTCACCTCCAGAACACACCCTCTTCAACGTCTTTTTCCTTCTCTTCTCTCTGCCCATCTCCCTCTCCTCTCTTACTCATTCAAAATGATTGAATGAGCAGCCCAACACCCTCAGCCCCCCTATAACCCATCCCCCTTCCTTACTTCCTTGGGGTCAACACCCAAAAAAATATCTAAGGGCCCAGATTGAGCACCCCCTCTCTCTATACCTCGCACAACACTTAGGGGTTCACTGATCAAGGCAGGGCCCCACTCAGCACTAAGGTTGAGCGCCCCCCCCCCCCCTGATAGGGCCCCACAATCCACTTACAAGAGACTTTAGGCTGAAGTTTCCTAAGTAGAACTTAAGCTAATTTTCTAAGGCTAATATGGGTCAAATTAAGGTCCCACACATGCCTTTGGGCATTAGGCATGTGGTAATACCTTTTGATGCTACAGAAAAAATCAACACATTCTGGTTCAAGAAGTTATATATGTGAGTCAAACCAATAAAGAAAGGGGAATGTTGATAAAACTAGACATGGAAAATGCCTTTGACTGAGTCAAGCATGCATTTCTATTCTTAGTGATGAGAAAATTTGGATTCTCAAAGGACTTTGTAGACTAAATACAAGCATGTATTGGCTCTCCATGGATATCCCCTTTGATTAATGGAAGGCCATCGTAATTTTTTCAAGCCAGTAGAGGGTTAAAAAATGGTTTCCCCCTCTACATTATCATGGCAGAATCCTTAAGCGGAAAGTTGGAAGAAAATCGTCGAATGGGACGTCTCCCTGGTCTCATGATTGCAAGAGGGATAAAGGAAATAAATCATTCAAAATTCACAGATGATACCCTCATCTTCGGAGATGCGTCTACCGTTATAGCTAGAAGATTTAAGAAAACTCTTAATAAATTTCTCTCGACCTCAGGAGGAAAAATAAACACTATTAAAAATCATATATATGGTTGCAATATCTCATAAAATATCACATCAGCAATCTCAAGGGTCCTTGGCTTCAGGGTGAAATACCATTGTTCCTCATTCAAATATCTAAGTATGCATATCTCCCTAAAGATCCCCACCTCCCAAATTTGGAATGAAGTCTTAGAGAAAATGGCAAAGCGAATTCAAAACTAGGGAGCACATGTAACATCCTCGGCCACCCCAGGGTGGGCCTCGTCACACAACCTCAACTCCTATAGCTCCTGTTAGCGTCGCCATTTTTCTTTGCTATTTAGAGTCGGTTTTGAGCCATGTCATAACCCATGCGTCCAAACATGCAAAGTCAGATTCGTAGCACCGTGAGTTTGAAGTCTGCAAATGGCTGGTTGGCCCTTTAAAGTGGGAAGGGGTGTCAGAGTCTAAAATTGTATACGTGGTACGGACGTGTCTTTTCTAGAAAGTCAAATCCCGTTAAGAAACCAATACCCACTTGCCCAAGTCGGATCAAATGGTAAATAGGAGTCACGTCAACAAGTGCAACAGTTATTATCATCTCATCATGAAGTCGGAGGGAATGAAAAATTGCGGCATTTGTATTATGCATGCCCAGCAAACCTTGTCACTTGCATCCTGCATGCGGGAACTTGCTATGGACGGCCTGCAATTTGAATTGAAACATCTTGTCACCATATATTCATTGCATTTCAATATGATTTTTTCCCTGGTCGATTCGTTATAAATCTCATATACTCGGCATTCTCCACAATCCTAGAACCAGCACAGAGCTCTATGCACGTTTTTCCTTACCAGTCCAACTTGTTCGGGAACTTCCCTCCTGTGCAGTTGTGAAATTCACTACGCGCAAGATACTCCTTGGTCATGCCATGGCGACCTCTCAGGGCACAGGGAAGGGCGCATGAAGCAAGAGAACTAAAATATTCGAGCCCCAAAGAGACTGGTTTTCATTCTCACCCACGGCCACCATTCCCAAAGGCATGGAAGGAACCATTTTTTCACCTACAGGCGAGATAAGAAAAAGTTGTGGAACAACCGAGGTGGAAACATTCATACAGGAAGGGGAGAGGGTAAGAGTATTTTCCTATTAGCAGTAGCTACCCAGGAGGAGGGGCAGGCCAACAAAGAACCAGGAAATCAGGAAATCTCAAATCGTGGAAGAACCGCATGTCGGGTCGATAGTTGAAGAACGACTCAGACGCGCCATCTAGTTAGATCCTATTGGAAAATCAGGCCACGAAGACAAGAGAGGAGCGAGGAGAGGTGACGTCGTAGGAGCAAATGAAGAGGCATCATCTCAGCATATGGAACAAGAAAAGCTAGCTATTGTCGAGCTTTATCAGGAGAACAAGGAATTAAGGTGACAGCTAGCGACAAAGACCGCGAAGGCATCAGCCGTGCAAAGTCACAGGGGGAATGAGGCATGGTTGAAAAGGCAGCTTAGAGAGGCGCAAGACGTTATCATACAGATGCAAGAGGCGCAGAAGAAAGGCACACGGAGCATCCCAAGGAATGCGAAATGATCGAAAAGGAAATCTGCGTGGCTCCTATCGATGCACAGAAAGAGAAATCTTAGCGGGCGTCGGTTCCTTCATAATAGTTTTGAGTGATACGTGTTTTTTGAAGTGTCATTCCATTTTGATAACGGCAGAGAGAAACGAACAGTTGTCTACCGCGCATTGTTCTCTGACAGATGGGTGCGTAACCAAAAGTAAGGTCATTGTTACAAACAGCAAAGTTTTGGACAAAACACTTGTTCGCGGGGGTACCTGATCAAAAGATTGCAGCAACACATCTTCCCCCACATCTGAACCTGACTGACGATCAAACCCCGTGGCGAACCTAGAGACAATCGTTAGTAAGAAGGCGTGATTATTGCCTATTTTTGGATGATACCATATGAAGAGTCTATGGCGCATGTGGCGCGGTTTTTTCTAGTTTTAGGGTTAGCAGTTAGAAACAGGGTAGCACAAGCGGCGCCCTCGTTTATATATTTCATCTTTTCGATGTAAGCAGGGTTGGTTGGTAAAATTGGGTAAACATTGCTATTGTATGTAAATCTGAGTTTTTGACCGAAATTTAATACAAAGGTCCTGGGACTTGATGAAAATATTCTAGTTGTGATAGTTGGATGTATTGTGCTTCTTCCTTGCATATGTGTTTCCTGTTATATTTATTTCATATCTTATGTTGTCAATTTCAGAACGAATTATCGAACCTGCAGATTCATTGCATAGCACCCCTTGTTTGCGCCACTTAGACAAAACATTTTTCTTCTAAGCTAACTCTGAAATTTGTCCACAGCGACGCTCCTGAGTTACTTTTTGTGATTTATTCTGCCACATTAGTTATAACACTGAAGACTATCGCTCGCCTAGCCTTATCCTCTTGAGTCCGGTCATCGAGTTATTTATCTCTACCATTTCCTCAAATCGACTCCATAGCCCAAGTTTCACTTCTTCATGCCAATATAACCAGAACCCCTTTCCTTAAAATTGTTTCAAATCTAGCCATCGCTCCCAAAGTTATATCCCACGCGGACACCGTGCCATTTCTGAGAGAGCCCTCTCCAGATTCGAAAGGCTAGTTTCGGGTCTCAAAGTTGGCTGAAAAAGTTACCTTCGTCGTCTGTTTATCAACCAAACGGATTTATGAAGTGCTAATATTCTGGCATCGTTGTTGGGAGCCAAGTTGAAAAGATCTTCCCCGGGAGACCGACAAACGTTGCAGTTTGACTACTGAGGGTAACAAAGGGACAAACACCCATACAGGTTGAAAACTTTACCCTGGTGACTCCAGTCCAAACAAACCAGTAGCCCCAAGTAGCACTACTCAGAAAACCTGGATCCAAAGACGTTTTACACCATAGTGAACCCTGACCCAAATCCTTTTGAGCATGTGTGTGACCCTGAGAAAATTTTGCACAGGGCTAGAGAGAAGGCATCGGACCCGTTTTATTTTCTGGACAGAAGCCTGTCCTTGCCTAAAGACGGCGCATAGAGCATCGAAGACCTTGAGTCTGATGCACTTTTCGAGCAAACTCTATTTAGGTCTAAGTTAGAAACCAGTTTGGACAAGACTGTTTTCAACCCGAAAATTTTCCAAGCCCTGGTGACGAATAATATTCCCCAAAATCCAAATCCCCCTAGGGTTATGGCTACCATATTCACTCCCCTCATCCTACCGGCCCAGTTAGATGACTTGCCCCATAATTATAACCAAATAATCAGACTCTACTATGCTGAGGGAAATGTTTCCGCTAAGAGACACCTGGATTGGTTTAACGACTTCGTCGACCTGGAGGAGGTGGACTACGCAGATGCAAAAATTAGGCTTTTTGCGCAAATCCTTTCAGGAGATGTAAGAAAATGGTTCAAGTCTCTCCCGCCTGCGATAATTCGGGACTTCGTCGCATTCGAAAGGTCGTTCTTAAATAAATGGGGGGATAAGAAAAACCCTTTGCAACTACTAACACAATATAAAAATATGCAGGAAGTTCCAGAGGAAACGGTGTAGGAATTCTCGGCTCGTTTTCTGAAGGTGTACAACTCCATCCTTGTGAAAGTAAATCCCCCCCCCCCCAGTGTCACATAGTTGTGGTATGCAGATTCCTTTGACAGTGACTTTGCCCTATTGTTGAGAGAAAGAAGATCAGCAAGTCTAGATGTTATAATGAGCAATGTTGTCGAGGTTGAAGTAAACATGATGGCATCAAGAAAAATGAAACCGAGATCCAACCAGGGCGACAAGAGGCCCCAGGGGGACGCACAGTCGTCGACGTCGCGATCCTCAGATGACAAATTTGACATGATGATGAAGACCATGGAAAATATGATGGAAAGAATGTCCATGGGAAACAGGCTTGTTGTGTGAGAACAAAACGATCCACAGCCCAGGAACCAAAATCCCCGGAGGGGTCAGATTCCTCAAATCAAGCAGCCAAACCCAGGTGACCAACAGAAAAGACCTCCTTTCCATAACAACTACGCATACGAGGATTTTGACCAGACTTTCGACGATCAGGTGCATTGTTGTGATGACAAAAATCCGTGTGTGTTCCTGACGAAGAGCGAACATGATCGATAAATGAGCAGAAACGAAGACTTTGCGCTGGAGACTAATGATGGTATGATGGTCGAAACGACGATGCCCCATCTTGGGAGACAGAATAATTCAGAAAAGGTTATCAAAATGCTATCATGCAGTTCCAGAAGAACTACAACCTCCAGAGCAAAGATGTACCTGCCGAGGCGCAACAAATGAACCCTGTAAAGAATCCTACAGCGAACAAACCTTTCACTAGCCGACCAAGACCAAACAGTGCGGTCAAGGACACGACGGAAAGGGATAAGTCGAAGGAGGAGGTCCCCAAGAAGATTTCGGAGACAGGCCGAGAGACGAGCAGAAAAAAGGTAGAAAAAACTAGTTCTCCTTTTAATTTTGAACACAAAATGGCCAAAATCAAGATCTATGTCCCTTTCAATGAGCTTATTAGGAAGGGGGAGTATCAGGAACAAATCATTAAAATGATGAAGATGGGAGGGACCCCTGATACTCTAAATATCTGAGATGATAACCCTACGATCCTTTTTGGTCTATGCATCGAAGAGACAAGCGATGTCGAAGACATCCCTCTGTTCTACATCAGTCTAAAGATTCACGACCTGAACTTGCATAATGCCATGCTCGATTTTGGTGCATCATATCGAAGGTGATCATGGATGAATTGGGTCTAGAGGTCACTAGGCCATACAAGAACATTTTCTCCTTTAATTCAAGGAAGGTCAAATGTTTGGGTCTTATCAAAGACCTAGTTGTGTCGTTGGCTCAAATCCCTGCTACGAACATGGTCATGGACATAGTCGTTGCAGAGATACCCCTGAAGTTCGGCATGCTTCTCTTGATATCGTGGGCTGCAAAGTTGAAAGGTACTTTGCAGATGGATATGACGTACGCCACTATCCCTGTCTTCGGCCATGACAAAAGGCTGTATAGAGAAGTGATGTTGAAATACATGGTAAGAAGCAAGACGCAGCCCCAAAATCATCCTATATACTCTGTTGACACCGAAGTGGGTTCCTCTATATTCTACAATGATTTTAGCTTCAGAGAAGGAGAATCGATGACCATCACAATAGCTGACGAGGAAACCGTGTAATAAAAAATGGGGCGCGCCGACCCAGAAGACCGCACGGAAAATGGGGTGTGGAACCTGAGTTTTGACGGCGCAGTCATCAGAGAAGGAGTCAATGCTAGAATATGGGTGAACCCCCCTAAAGCAATCACAAAGTTGTGCTCATACAAGCTCGTGTTTGAATGCACTAACAACATGGCTAAATACGAAGCGATAAATTTGGGCTTACAAGTCTTGAAAAAACTAGGCGCGCATAAAATAGAAGTGTGTGGAGATTCCGAGTTGATCATAAATCAGGTGAAGGGCATGTATCAGACCAAACTCCCTAGGCTGTGAGCATACAGAAATTTGGCTCTGGACCTTCTCGAAGGATTTTTGAAGTATGACCTGACTTCCATACCCAGAGACCAAAATTAGATCGTCGACGTGTTGGCCACCTTGGCCTCGATTTTCAAGATTCCCATCCTTCCAGATGAAAAGTATGAAATCAAGGTAAAGTATAAGTCAACAGTGCCTGACAACATCAAACACTGGCAGGTGTTTGACGATGACAAACAGGTGGAAATATTCCTCCTTATGAGTGACGAGTTCGCTAACACGAATATTGACGAGGAATACTGCTACGACGAAGATGAGAGCGCAGATGCGTACAGTAGCGACGACCCTTTCAAAAACCAGATCGTGGGAAGGGATATAATTCAGTTGAAGAACAATATTATTCCAAAGGAGTTGGTGCCGCTAGAAAAGTTGTTTGACGATAATGATGTGGCTAAGAACCCCAAGATCATCGCAAGCAAAGACGATGTGGAATACCGCAACATCGGGACCGAGGTAGATCCGAAGATGGTAAAATTATCAAAAACACTCAGTCCCTAGGTCAAGCAAGATTGCATGAAGCTCATGAAGGATTTCCCAGACGTCTTTGCGTGGAGTAACGATGATCTGAAAGTGTATGACACAAGGGTGATCCAGCATGTTATCCCTCTCAAGGAAGATCAAAATCCGTTCAAACAAAAGTCGAGACGGATAAACCCCCTGTTACTTTCGTTGATCGAGAAAGAGGTAAAGAATATTTTCGATGCCAAGATTATTATTTCCTTAAGATTCTCGAAATGGGTAGCTAACCTAATACCTGTAAGAAAGAAAAGCGGTGAAATAAGACTGTGCATCGACTTCCGAAATTTGAATACGGTGTCTCTCAAAGACCATTACCCCCTTCCCAAAATGGACTACATCTTGCAAAAGGTAGTGGGATCTTAGAAGATGTCCATGCTAGATGGTTTCTCAGGATATAACCAAATCATGGTCCACCCGGACGACAGAGAGAAGACAACTTTCACCACCCCGTGGGGGACATTCATGTATGCTAAGATGTCGTTCGGCTTGATGAACGCTGGTGCAACCTTTCATAGGGTCATGGACATTTCATTCGCTGAAGAAAAGGACAAACTCATCGTGATTTATATGGACATCACAGTGTATTCTTCCTTGGATAAACAACATCTCAAGCACCTGAAGAGGGTTTTCTAGAAGTGCAGAAAATTCGGCATATCACTGAATCCAAAGAATTCGCATTTCATAGTGGAGGAAGGAAATATTTTGCGGCACATCATTTCCAAAGAAGGCATTAAAATAGATCCCAGCAGGGTTGAAGGGATCTTGAAAATCGGCACCCCACGCAGTAAAAAGGAGGTACAATCTTTCCTGGGCAAGGTGAACTTTTTGAGGAGGTTCATCCCAAACCTGGAGAAAATCATAAAACATATAACTTGCATGCTCAGGAAGGAAAATGAGATGAAGTGGAACCCAGAGGCAAAGAAGTCTTTCGAAGATATCAAAGTGGCACTGACTAAAGCTCTTGTGCTAGCCAGCCTAGACTTTACGAAAGATTTTCTCTTTTTTTCAATTGCCTCAGAACACACTATCGTCGGCGTACTGTTGCAGAAGGACAAACAAGATTTCGAGAAACCCATATCCTACTTCAGTCGGGCATTGCGTGACACTCCCCTAAAGTATGATATTATGGAAAAGCAGGCATATGCCTTAGTAAATGCCCTGAAAGAATTCAGGACATACATACTACACTCCCATGTCATCGCTTGTGTACCCAACAGTTCAGTAAAGGACATCTTGACTCAGCCTGACCCGGAAGGAAGGAGAGGAAAATGGATAGCAGCCATGTTATAATACGACCTCGATATCAATCCCATAAAGTTGGTCAAAGGTCAGGGCCTCGCAAAATTGATTGCGCAGTCGGACTGCGACGTTGTAGGAATGAACTTCATTGCTAACCTATCAGAATTCCCTCAAGAAGAAAAAATCGTGCAGGTGCCTCAGCATTTCATTGATTCACCATGGTATGCGGAAATCATATATTTGTTGGAGAATCTCTAGGCCCCTCCGGGCGTGACCAAGACTAAGGCTATATTCCTCAAGCTTAAAGCGGTTAAGTTCTACATCTTGGACAATTCATTATACTGGAAAGATCCCAGAGGAATATTATTAAGTTGTTTGTTGAAGGACGATGCAAAACGGGCCATACAGGAATTTCACAGAGGCAACTGTGGAGGGCACCACTATTGGAAGACCACCACGCACAAGATCCTAAGGGTGGGGTATTATTGGGCGATGATTTTCGCTAACGTATATAAAGAGGTTTCCATCTGCCACGAGTGCCAGATTTTCGACGAGAGGAGAAAGCTACAGTCCCTGTCGTTAAAGTCGATCTCAGTCGAGGCATCTTTCATGCAGTGGGGCTTAGATTTCATAGGAGAGATAAACCCGCCATCCTCTATGCAGCATAATTTAACTCTCACGACCATCGATTACTTTACAAAATGGATTGAGGCGGTCCCCACAAAGCAAGCAACCAACACGTTCATCATACAGTTCCTGGAGACAAACATCTTGTCAAGGTTCGAGTGTCCTGTTAAAATCATAACAGATAATGCGGTCGCGTTCAAGTCCAAAAGGATGGAGAAGTTCTGTCAGGATTATAACATAACACTAGGGCATTCCACGGCATATTATCTGCAAGGAAACGAGCTAAAAGAATCCTCAAATAAGAGCCTGATTGGGATCATCAAAAGGATTTTGCAAGACAACAAGAGAGTCTGGCATAAGAAGCTTATCTATGCGTTGTGGGCAGATTGGATTACCACCAAAAAGTCTATATCAACTTCACCTTTCTAGATCGTTTGCGGTGCAGACGTAATTTTCCCTACCGTGTTGGGACCACCTGTCAAAAATTTGTTGCGAGAACAGGAGGCCGAGCCAAATGATGTCTAGAGGAGGATAAACCAGTTGATTCACACGCAGCAGGTGAGGGAATAGGTGTATAATCGAGCTCAACTCCATTAAGAGAATATAAAGAAAGCTTTCGACAAACATTCCAAGCTGGAGGATTTCCAGGTAGATGATTTGGTGTTGAGGTGGGATGCGAGAAATGAAGGTAAAGGAAAGCAGGGAAAATTTGATCACCTGTGGAAAGGACCATACAAGATCGAAGCGTTTTGCGAAGACAATGCTTATTTCCTAGAGGGACTGGATGGAGAGTGTCTTGGTTGGGGGCCTGTAAACAGCAGGTTCCTCAAACATTATCTGACGAAATAAAATCTGTTTAAGTCATTTTCCATTGTAAATAATTGTTTTATTTTGTGTCGATTCAGTAGTTCTGCAGAAGATTGAATCCTGAAGCGAAGGCCCTAAGTTTATACTGAAGTCCTAGAAGTCGTGTTAGTGAGTCTAGTTTGTTGATGTTTGTCTTTCACACTGTCTAGTTTCTAGAGGTCAAATAAATCCCAATGCTCAGGCACGTGGTCTACTGTTCTTTGCCACCCCACGGGGAGGATGGCATCCCCATTGGAGCCAGTTGTTAGCGCCGCCATTTTTCTTTGTCATTTAGAGTCGGTCTTGAGTCATGTCGTAACCCATGCATCCGAACATGTGAAGTCAAATTCGTAGCACCATGAGTTTGAAGTATGCAAATGGTCAGTTGGACCTTTAAAGTGGGAAGGGGTGTCAGAGTCTAAAATTGTATGTGGTACGGACGTGTCTTTTCCAGAAAGTCGAATCTCGTTAAGAAACCAATCCCCACTTGCCGAAGTCGGATCAAATGGTAAATAGCGGTCACGTCGACAAGTACAGCAATTATTATCAACTCATCGTGAAGGTTGAGGGTGTTGTTCCTGAGTTTGTACTTTAAGTCTCTAAAGTACACCGTGAAGGCATCTGAAAAGATAGAGAAGGCTAAGGATAAAAAAGGTAAGTTATATGAAAAGGGTTATTGTTGGTTCCTTAACTGTCTCTGTCTAGCTTCCTAGTTTTCCTGGATACTAATGTCTCTTTCAATTACTGTCCATGAACATTATAACTCAACCCGATTATTTGTTGTATGTAGGATGGTGTCGAATAAATTCAAAGTGATGTTTGTTTGAACCGATAGTCCAGGTTCAATATTAGGTTGTCAAGTAACTGGAACAGTCATGAGGGATGGAGACTAAAAGGACATATTTTGTGTTTTCTTTTAAGGGTTCGCTATTTATGTTTCAAAACATATAGGAATGAATCCAAAACTTTGAATTAATAGAATGATGAAACTAAGTCCGTTTCTGGTATCTGAGTTAAATTTTGAAAAAAGAAAATGCATGAAATGAAATGAAAACATAAAGATGCCAAACAAGGTGAAGCATCAATTAAAGAGGAATCTCACTTTATGATAGAAGAAAAAAATAGTTAGGAAAAACTCTTAATGAAGTATAAGATATTGAAATTTAAAACATTTATAGATCTTGTATATGTTGATAGCCGATACAGAGGAAAAGTCGTAAATGATTAAATTGCAAGAAATAAAAATCATCACAGTAGAGGTTGTACTAAATTGTAGTTAAACGTTCATTAAAGAGATATATGAAAAATATGAAATGACAGAGAAACACATAACTCAAACTTGACCAGATCTGGAATCTTTCGTCTATATTTGTATTAATTCAAAAATATCTTCAAATTCTTCCTTCCCATGCACCCAAAAAAGCCCCTTTTTAGTCTCCTCAAATTATACTTATACTAGATCACCCATACATTGATGGTTGGTCATTTCCTAACTCCTAGGGGCAAACAATTACAAAAATGCAAACCTCAACCGTTTACATGATTATCTTTTATTTTCCTATCATCTCGATAATACAAGTTTTCAAAATGATACTTCATTGTTTTATTGAAGTATCTCCTCCTTTCAAACCAATACATTCAATACATTTTTCGAGAAAGTGTACAAAACCTTTGGGAGGCTCTGGAAAATCCTTTGCCTGGAATAGATAAAATTTTCTCTGAATTTTTGGAAGCCGGTCTTCGATCCCCTTCCCAGCAAACTTGATTGACTGAAATTTCAAGTTCGGCTTCACTAGCCACTTGTCTATTAGGGTAACATCCATTTCCTTTAACTGTGAAATTTCCATCTGAATTTCGTTCAAAACCTCTTTGAAATTCAACTGGTATCTTACAATGTTTATTTGTCCTAATTGTTGACATAATGTAACTGCGAAGAGCATTCTTATTATTATTGGATTAAATCCCCATTGTGGATTAATCATGTCATTATTATTATTATTGTTATTGGATTAATCCCCATTGAGGATTAATCATGTCGGTAATTGTATAAGGACCAAATCC
>ML778285.1:688813-699019 GCA_009831015.1 Picea engelmannii
ATGAGTCATGCTTCTGACCTAGTTGTTAGATGTAAAGCATGACGTTGTGATTCCTCGCTTCTGACCTAGTTGTTAGACGTAAAGCAAGATGATGATATTACTTGCTTCTGACCTAGTTGTTAGACGTAAAGCAAGATGTGACTGACATTGAGCTACCAGCTTAAGCGTTGTGACATTGAGCTAGTGTAGTACTGTGATGTGCCAGCCTAGTGCTGTGATGAGGTATCATTTTTACTGATACATATTTGATGCAGATGATGATAGCATTCTTTCGAGAATGATGATGTTGTTGATGAATAAAACTTCCGATGACTCGTAAATGTGCTAGACAATGTTTCAAGATGATATTTACGATATTGTCCTCCAAATGCCACTGATGATGCAGACCTCTCTCGCCTGATGCTGATGAAGAATACCCTTCTTGTTAAGGGGGAGTGTTGAAATAATGTAACTGGGAAGAGCATTCTTATTATTATTGGATTAAATCCCCATTGTGGATTAATCATGTCATTATTATTATTGTTGTTATTGGATTAATCCCCATTGAGGATTAATCATGTTGGTAATTGTATAAGGACCAAATCCCCTTTTGCGGATTGGTCATAGGACAATTACAAAGGGAAGAATAAGAAGTTGGCCCCAACAGTTATTATGGAAGACCCAGAATTAATTAAAGGTGGGTTTACCCACCCAGAGTGAGAGGTCGGCTCTGCCAGTTGTGACCTTTCACACGTGCTAGTCTTGTATAAATAAGAGGCTAGCGCCTCACTTCAAACACATAATTCACTTGCTTATTCTCTTATGAGGCAAGCTACAATTACCAGTTGGAGAGAGGAGAAGAAGGGTGGCGCATCTCTTGGGGAGGACTTTCTGTATTGGTTTGAGTTATCTCTTGAACATTGTATAAGCTATTTATGATAAGGAAGTTTTTGTTGGTTTTTCTTCCCCTAGAGGGTTTCTCAGGATAAATTTTGTGTCTCTTGTGAATGTGTATTTCTCAGTGATCTTGTTCTTATTATGCTCTTATCTAATGAAATGAAAAGAACTATAATAATGGCATAAACATTAACACTAATTGCCCATTGCAATGGTCTCTTTCAATACCTAATGATTCCTTGTCCAACAAATCAAAGATTTCTTCACAATCGTCTTTGATTTCTTTGGCTATTTTCTTATTTTCTGTTATGTTGGTTTCCCACACCTTGAGCATGATATCGCCTCTGATTTGCTTTGTGATAGAAAGATTTGTGGTTTTCGATACTTCTTCATTTTCGGAACATACAACTGCCTTTTGAAAATTGGCACTTGTTTCTTTAGCTTCTTTTTCTTTAAAAATAATATTATCAAGAGCATTGCTTACTTCCTGAAAATAATTTTGAATAATCTCTACTAGGGAGATTACTCTTTGTTGCTTAGATTCTATCTTCGCATGTATTTCCAGTGAGAGGTCCTGAAAAACTTTCAAATCTATAACTTGGCCCTTTATTGAATTCAACGCAACTTGTAGTTGTCTAACCAATTTTTCTTGTCGAATAACATGTATTTGGCTAGTCTGCATCTTCTCATTCATCTCATCTAGACTTGTCTTAAGTGTTTGAATTTCTTTCTTATCAGCCGCTCTAGCCTGCTCTAGACCTTTATTTATTTCTTCTTTGATATTTTTCTTTGTATCTTTTAGTTGGTTTTGCAACTGGACTATTTTGTGGTTGCTCTGCTTCAACCTTGTTCTCATATTGTCAACGGTGAATAGATTTGATGTTGTTAGTGCTCCCATGGAGCCCGCCACCTCTGTAGTGAAATCTCCCTCTTCCAAGTTTTTCTCGTCCACCAGCACCCTATGTTTCTTTACCATTCCACCTTCTCTCATGTACATCTCCTTCTTTAATACATCCTTCCTCTTTTTACTGAAGAAGTAACCAGAGGGAGGAATTTCTTCTCTGGAGGTAGGGTCGAGATCACTAGCATATATGACTCCTATCTGAGGGAGCCCAAAAGTAGACTGCAAAGGGGTCAAGGAAGTGATGGGATTACCTAACTCTGTGGATTTTGTTTCCCCTGCAGTCTTGTGGGTATTAACTTGAATAGTAGATGGTGAAGGGGTGATAGATTGACTGGACTCAGGAGGTGTCCTAGACCTTCTCTCTGTTTCGGCTTAGGATTCTCTGTCTGTGGAACTTCTTTGTTTTGTGCAGATCCTTCTGCCCCCTATGAATTTACCTCGGTGTTTGCTATATCCTGCGCTTTCTATCTGAATCCTGGGGGAATTTTTTCTTGTTCTAGAGGAGATGTTGTTGCTTCACCCTGCAATACCTTGGGCAAACCACTTCGCATGTGTCTCTGAAAATTTAGGAGACTGGTTTGCAAATCGGATGATAACGTCTGTACCCTATCTAACACTTCCTCATATATTTTGACCACTTTGAAAATGTCATTGCGAGGGGACTCCTCATGTTCAAATGCTTTCATGCCACAGTGAGACATGTGGCTTCCCAATGTTTGATAAAGGTCTTGATTCCTATGTTCGAGATTCACCAACTTGACCTCCTCTAGAGCTGCATCTTCAACCTTGGAATGACCCAGGTTGAGTAGAGAAAACCTTCCAATCTGTATGGGAAAGACTGGCCAAAACTTCTTTTGAGTTGTCTTCAGTTCTATCCCAATACCGGATGTTATTATCTAATGAGCTACCTCCCTGCACACCAGTCTATCAGGGAGGAATTTAGGAAGTGCATGAGGAGGGATAGAACATCTGAAAACCCTGATATAGGATAAATTCTCCTCAATAAACCAATCGGCAACCGCTTTGAGATTTCCTATGACCGACTCTGAAATACGAGGGGGTGCACAGCCATACGACATCTGATGCACTGGTATCACCACGAAATGACAATTTCGTAAAAAGAATCCTTAACATTTTCTTCCCATAGCTTAGAATAATATTCATGAATCGGTTCAGTGCAGGTTGGGTTCCAACTCCAATTCATCAAAGGAAAAGGAGTCGTGAAACATATAGCATCCATGATATATGTCGGCATGTAAAAGGATATTGGTCGGCCATTGGATCTCGTGGTTTGATACTCCATAACCTCCTTAGCTAGGTTATCTGATAGAATTTTGTTCCAGTTGAAGCTATACCCTTCGACTGCTTCATGTAAAAGGGGCACCCATTCTGCAGAGAAATGGGTAGGACTTTTCTTCTCGAAAAGTCTACATAACATCATAGCCACATAAACCATGTACTCATTCAAAGAGGTTGTGGCATAAACGTTATGGGTATCAGCCCTGAATTTTGGTGGGTGTCTCCACCAATCTTTGATTATGTCGGGGTATGTTTGGTTTTCCTCTGTGCATTCTTTCCTTTGAAATTTACTTACGAATTTTTTATTATAAATATGTTTAGAATTGGGAGACAGTTTGTACATTACTTGTACATGTTCCGGTCTGAAAGAGTCGACGACGACCCCTTGGTTGTCCAAAATGCTTCTTGTCTGCACATCTGTCCTCTCTAAAGCCCAACCGATCATATCGTTGTATGTCAGGATTCGTGGGCGCGTAGCCACTTTGTGAAGTTCGGACTTTGCTATGTCCTGGAGTTTCTTTTCAGAATCATCAGAAAAATTCTTGATTTTGTAGTACAGGGTTTCAAAAATTTGTCTCCAAGATTTAATGGAATCAATGGCATGCGGTGTAGTATCAGACACGACATCTCCTTCTGGGCTGGAGCTTTCAGTTGCTTCTTCACTTTTCTTAGGTGCCATAATGTTTGTGTTTAAAATGAATTCATGTCGCAGAGAAAAATACGTAAGCTTGTTGAATGCAATTCACTTCTGAGTTCAAACGATAAGAATGAAATTCGAAAAACCAAACCTCTATTAACCTTCAACTCTTCTTACGACGAACGTACTGAGACAGGTGGTAAAACTTTAATGTTTTAATGGAGAAGATATGCCCAGAGATACGCAGTTGAGTTAAAATATATCTATTCATCTGTTACAGATATTACCGTATATCGGCGATTTCAAACTGGAGCTTCGAAAAGACTGCTTTCAACAAATCCTGAAATGCGCAATACGAAAAGTAGTTTAGTCATCATTAATCCCGTTTTAAAATAACTTAATTTAGTTTTAGACTTTGTCAATGAATCGTGATTTCTCATTTCGGAGTTTTGGGGATCCAGTCTCCAGAAAATATGTCATATGCAAACCCCGAATCGCGAAATTACGATGGGATTAGTTAAGGTGCTAATTACTTGTATTAATTCTTTAATCGAAACGAGGTTGGTAATTAATTTCTTCTTTTCAGAAAATCGGGGATCGAGAGTTCAAGGGATAACGTTTTGAAAACACTTTGATACAAGTAAACCCGAATCGCAAAAGACTAATGAATTGATGATTGAGATTAAGGGTTTAATTAATCACGATTAGAGGGTAACTTGTGAAACGCGCATCGGGACTTATAACTCCCACTTTTTTTCTGTTTTATTACTTTAATATAAATCCTTTTCGGGATTTGGGCACCAGGGCTCTGGAGTTGTTAGTTACGAAATCATGTTTTTGTGAATTGTTGAATCCCGAAAACCGAAAAATCGAAAGACTTTTGGCTCTTTTTAGGACTAAGGGCGGCTCCATGACTAGGAAAAGAAAAACTTCGGGTTTAAAGGGTAAAAATTAAACTTTGTATCAACATTAGGCTCCATCTAGGGATCTCGTTTCCTTGTGGGATGAGAAGAACATGTAGACCAGGTGCCTTCATTGGGTAAATGGGGTGAATAATTCAATTTTGTGAAACAGACTAGGAGAATAATCAAAACAGGACTTTAGAAACGCTACATTTGATTTTGAAAATCCTTCAAAAATAAAACATCCGATGTTCTCGAGTTAGGTTCTCAATAGATTTCCTTTTCTGAAACTAACCTTAGATTTGTGTAATATAATCAAAACCAAATTAACCATTCTACCAAGTTTCACCTCATTCCATTTGCATCAAGGTAAAGTAATTTTAATGTGTCAAATTAGTGGATCCTAGAAACCTATAATGTGAATCCAGCTGAAAGAAGAAAAGTTACCAGAGTGTCTTGTAATTCATGTATAACAGTAAACCAGAGCATCTTGTATTTCAAGGGCTGACGTTTTGAAAACACTTTGACACAAGTAAACGCGAATCGCGAAATACTAATGAATTGTTGATTAAGATTAAGGGTTTAATTAATCACGATTAGACGGTAACTTGTGAAACGCGCATCGGGACTTATAACTCCCACTTTTTTTTTATGTTTTATTACTTTAATATAAATCCTTTTCGGGATTTCGACACCAGGGCTCTGGAGTTGTTAGTTATGAAATCATGCTTTTGTGAAAGGCCGAATCCCGAAAACCAAAAAATCGAAAGACTTTTGTCTCTTTTTAGGACTAAGGGCGACTCCATGACTAGGAAAAAGAAAAACTTCAGGTTTAAAGGGTAAAAATTAAACTTTGTATCAACAGAGGGAATGAAAAATCGTGGCGTTCATATTATGCATGCCCAGCAAACCTTGTAACTTGCATCCTGCACACGAGAACTTGCTATGGACAGCTTGCAATTTGACTTGAAACATCTCATCGCCATAAATTCGTTGCATTTCAATATGATGTTTTTCTCCTGGTCGATTCATTATAAATCTCAGATGCTCGACATTCTCCACAGTCCTAGAACCTGTTGATTAAGGTTGGTTGTCATTGATGTCAACCCTTGAAGAAAGCCCCGTAGCACAAAGGTTTAGGTAATGGACCTAATATTGTTTGATGTAAATATGACTCATTATTGTTTTTTCATGGTTGGTAAGAAGTAAATATGGATGAACTCCAAAGTGGTCCCCTTATGGTGAAAGCCCTCACGGGAAGACGCTTTGCGGAGTAAGAGAACTCATGCTTAATTGTGGAATAATGAGATGAAAGAAAGTGAACTTGTCAGGGGAAATATCCTAGATGGATAGTGCATGTCATGTCATTTCCGGTGGTATGTGGAACGTCACATAATTCCTCACAGTTAGAGAGTTATGGCCATGAGAAGTTGGAGACCCCAGGTTTGGGTAATGGACCCAAGTTTGTTTGATAGGTAACGGTATGAGTTAAGATATATTTTTATATAATATTATTTTATATGGATAGTACATGTCATGCAATTTCTGGTGGTATGTAGAACATCACATAACTCCTCACAGTTTGAGAGTTGTGGTCTTACGAAGTTGGAGGACCCTCATATGTCATCTAGAAGCCCCAAAAGGTCAAAGTAGTCAAAGTGGTTTAAGAGATTTTAAAAGGTAAATAATAAAGTGAAGTGATAAGTGTATTATAATTCAAAGTGAATACAAATTAAATTATTTCAATAATAAATTTAATGGAGAAATTAGAAGTGGACCCAACCCTAAAATAAGAAAAGTGGGCCAAGTGACCTAGAAGATGTTTTTAAGGAAGCTACTTGGAGAGTATAAATAAGAGGAAAGGCTCTCCCATTTGAATTAAACTTGAGAATATTTAATATCTATATGTGTATGAGGTAACCAAGGATATCTAAACTAGAACTCTGAGTGAAAGTGAAGAAAAGAAGGCCGAAATGCAAGGAAGGATAAATTCTTTTGATGGTGTTTTCTAAGGTATGTTATTTACAGTTCATCTCCCCATTTTCGCTATAACTTTTTTTCTATAATGATTCAGACCGTGAAATTGTTATGCAAGTGAGAAAACATATCCAAGTATATGTGATAAAAAATTCAGCTTGTGGGTCATTGTATTTTGAGAGTTACACTCCGTGGAAAATAGGGTTTGTGGCCAGTACTGAAACTAGTCAAAATCAAGTGTTTCGGGTAAAAACGTCATAACTTCTTCATAACAAATCCAAATTCAGTGAGACCAAATGTATTGGTTAGGGTATAGTCTATAGTATTTTTTTTAATAGTTTTAAATCAATTCATAAAATATTTTGTGTGGGGCACGCTCTACAAGGTCGCTCTCTAGAATAAGCCAGAATTCAAGAAGGTATGTCATTTTTGCTATAACTCATTTTCTGAGAGGTTCCAAGTAGTGACACTTGGAATAATTGCATAAAACACACTGAAGAACATTGTGTATCAGTTTCAAATCTTTATACATTACAGGTTCAAATTTATGATTACTTCAAGTTAAAGTTGTTGACTAATCCAAAACTAGACATGTGAGACTAAAGAAAAGTTTGATGAAAATGCTAGTCTCTTGCTTTTAAAGTTAAGGAAGGTTTGTAGGAATGTGATCATATACACCAGGTCTATTACAGAGCAGATTTGGATGATGAAATTGATGAGGGATTTTGGTTGTGGTACGTGTTGAGTACATGGTTGAGACAAGTAGTTGATGAGTTGGCGCACATACATGAGGTGTATAGTTGATGATGTTGGTACATATTGATGAGTAATAGTTGATGAGTAGTTGACACATTATTGGTACATACTTGGTACATGGTTGGATGCACTTGTTTATGGTACAAGTTGATTACAGGTTGGTGCATGATTGATGCACTTGTTTATGGTACAGGTTGATGCATGGTTCAGATTTATTGGTACAGGTTTACAGCAGTATATCTCACAGTGATAGTGTGATAGTGGTTCCATCATTCTACTTCTACTTCAGGGTGGCAAGACGAGGCAAGCACAGGTGGTTGTATCCACCTTCCAGTTGTAGTCGGAGAGCATTGGGGGTTGTAGCCTCCTTCTGGTTGTAGCCAGAGAATTGGGGAGTTAGAGCTTCCCTTAGGTTGTAGCCTAAGAAACTAAGGGGTTGGAGCCTCCTTCCAGTGGCAGCTGGAAAACAAAGGAAGTTGGTGCTTCTAATGAATGTAATTCTTCAAGACATATAATAAAAAACATTCTTTGGTTTTCTCCCGATTTGGGTTTCCACGTAAAACACTGGTGTATTGTGTATGTGTATGATTGTTTATTTATAACTGCTCATTATTAAATGATAATTTTACATTGATATAACATTTGAATAAAAATGATTATAATTACGTTATTACTGATTCACCCCCCCCCCCTCTCAGTAATCCAACAATTGGTATCAGAGAAGGTTCCTTCAAAAATCAGTTTAACCACTGAAAGGTAGATCATGGAGAGTACCAACTCGTATAAAAATGGAATACCACAGTTTGATGGACATAAGTATGTTTTGTGGAGCATAAGGATGAAGACATATATAGGCACGGGGATTTCAAGTTTGGCAATCAATTGTAGATGGATACACAGCACCAGCAGTTCTACCAACAAATGACAAAGCAGTGAAACTCGGTGAGAATAACTCCAAAGCCATAAATGCACTTTTGAATGGTCTCAGTGATACGGTATTCACCAAAGTTGCACATTGTAAATCTACTAAAGAGATTTGGGACAAGCTTCGAAATATTTATGAAGTAGATTCAAAAGTCAAAGTAGCAAAACTTCAAACTTACAAAGGTCGGTTCGAACAACTAAAAATGAAGGAAGATGAAGATATCGCAGCCTACTTCTTACGAGTCAATGAAACAGTGAATGCAATCATAGGATTGGAAGAAGAAATCGAAGAATCTGTAATTGTTCAAAAGGTACTAAGATATCTTCTGATGAGATTCAACCCTAAGATATCAGAACTAGAAGAAAGATCGGATCTAAACTCAATAAGCATGGACGAACTGCATGGAATCTTCATAGCATATGAGATGAGAACTGAACAAGAAAATCCAGATGTAAAAAAAGCAGCCTTCAAAGAATCTAAAAGATCAAAGCAAAAGAAAAAGGAACAAGAAGTATATAGCAGCAGCAGCGACGTCTCGGAAGATGATGAAGAAGTGGCCAACTTCGTCAAAAGACTGAACAAGGGAACCAACGGCGGGTACAGAGGTAAGCTTCCTTTAATTTGTTTAAATTGTGATGGTATTGGTCATTTTGCTAACAAATGTCCTCATAACAAAAAGAGAAATGATGAAGGTTACTCAAAAGGCAAACAAATATATAAAGGTAAAAGAACTACAAAGAAAGTTTTCAAGAAAAACTTTTGCACCAAAGAAGACATCTCATCATCAGATGAAGATGAAATCAGTGATAGTGAAACAGGGAGAGTTATATTCATGGCAGTACTAAAAGACTCTGATAAAGAAGACTCCAAAGAATAATACGAAGAAACATATGAAAAAGAAATTGAAGAGGCAGAAGTTGACTTCTGAGAAGAATTAATGAGTGCCATAGAAGTTATCAAAAGAGAAAAGAAGAAAAACAAGAGACTATTGCAGCAATCATGGAATAAAAAGGCAATTCTCTGTCGCTAAGACACCTCAACAGAATGGAGTTGTTGAAAGAAAGAATAGAACAGTACAAGAAATGGCTCGAACAATGATAATGGATTCAAAGTTGACATATTTTTTGGACACAGGCAGTGCATACAGCAGTTCACATTCAAAATAGAGTAATGCTAAAAAACAACACTGATAAAACTCCCTACGAGCTATGGAAAGAAAGACCAGCAAATGTGATGCACTTCGAAGTTTTTGGAAGCAAATGTTACATCAAAAGAGAAGATGGCAGAATGGGAAAGTTTGACTCTCGTGTGGACAAAGGAATACTTGTTGGTTACTCAAGTACAAGGAAAGCATACAAGTGTTACAATCTAAGATTAAACAAAGTTGTGAAAAGCATCAATGTAACAATTGATAAAAACAGGTAGACCAAAATCAAAGGAAGAAGAAAACAAATCAATGGAACAAATTTTTGAAGAAAAAAATGAAAAAGAAGAAGAAGATGAAGATAAAGATGAAGAGAATCCGACAGAAGTAGAAGAGCAAGTTCAACAAATATCTCCAAAGACACCTAGCAAACGAGTACAAAAGAATCATCCTTTAGATCAGATTATTGGAAACAAAGATGCAGGAGTTGAGACTAGAAGAAAAATCCGTTCACCAGAACAAACACACCTAGCACTCTTATTTACAATTGAACCAAACTGTTTTGAAGAAGCCAGTAAGGATGAATTTTGGAATAAGGTCATGGATGAAGAATTGGATCAAATAGAGAAAAATGACAGTTGGAAATTGGTTCCAAGACCAAAGAATAAGAATGTGATCGACACAAAATGGGTTTTCAGGAATAAATTGAATGAAGATAGACAGGTTACAAGGAACAAAGCTAGATTGGTATGTAAAGGATATGCACAGATTGAAGGAATCGACTTT
>ML778285.1:702517-720191 GCA_009831015.1 Picea engelmannii
TACAGGTTGAGGTACAGGTTGATGCATGGTTGATGCATGGTTCAAATTTATTGGTACATGTTTACAGCGGTATATCTCACAGTGATATTGTGACAGTGGTTCCATCATTCTATTTCTACTTCAGGGTGGCAGGACGGGGCAAAGACAAGTGGTTGTAGCCACCTTCCAGTTGTAGCCAAAGAACATTGGGGGTTGTAGCCTCCTTCTGGTTGTAGCCAGAGAATTGGGGAGTTGGAGATTTCCTCTGGTTGTAGCCTAAGAAACTAGGGGGTTGGAGCCTCCCTCCAGTTGCAGCTGGAAAACAAAGGAAGTTGGTGCTTCCAATGAATGTAATTCTTCAACACATATAAGAAAAAACATTATGTGGTTTTCCCCCGATTTGGGTTTCCACGTAAAACACTGGTGTACTGTGTATGTGTGTGATTGTTTATTTCTTACTGCTCATTATTGGATAATAATTCTACATTGATATAACATTTGAAGAAAAATGATTATAATTACGCTATTACTGATTCACCCCTCCTCTCAGTAATCCAACAGAACCAACAAAGATTTATATGCATGTTTTTACTTACCAGTCCATCTTGTTCGGGAACTTCCCTCCTGTGCAGTTGTGAAATTCATTGCGCGCAAGATACTCCTTGGTCGCGCCATGGCGACCTCTCAGGGTACAGGGAAGGGCACGCGAAGTAGAAGAACTAAAAGGTCTGAGCCCCAAAGAAAGTGGTTTTCATTCTCACCTGCAGCCACCATTCCCAAAGGCATGGAAGGAACCACTTTTTCACCTACAAGCAAGATCAGAACAAGTTGTGGAACAACCGAGGTGGAAAAATTCATACAAGAAGGGGAGAGGTTAAGAGTCTTTTCCTCCCAGCAGCAACTACCTCGGAGGAGGGGCAAGCCAAGAAAGAACCATAAAATCAGGAAAACTCAAATCGTGGAAGAACCGCGCATCGGGTCGATAGCTGAAGAACGACTTAGACGCGCCATCTGGTTAGACCCTGTTGGAAAATCGGGCCATGAAGACAGGAGCAGAGAGAGGAGAGGTGACGTCGCAGGAGCAAATGAAGAGGCGCCATCTCAGCAGCTGGAACAATCAAAGCTAGCTATTGCAAAGATTTATCAGGAGAATGGGGAATTAAGGCGACAACTAGCGACAAAGACCGCGGAGGCGTCAGCCGCGCAAAGTCACGGGGGGAACGTGGCATGGTTGAAAAGGAAGCTCAGATAGGCACAATACATTATCATACATTTGCAGGAGGCGCAGAGGTTAGGAAAAGAAATGCACGCGGAGCATCCCGAGGAATGCGAAACGGTCGAAAAGGAAATCTGTGTGGCTCCTATCGATGCACAGAAAGAGAAAGCTTAGCGAGCGTCGGTTCCTTCATGACAGTTTTGAGTGATACGTGTTTTTTGAAGTGTCATGCCATTTTGATAACGGTAGAGAGAAACGAAATGTTGTCTACCGTGCGTCGTTCTCTGACAGATGGGCACGTAACTGAAAGTAAGGTCGTCGTTACAAATAGCGAAGTTTTGGACAAAACACCTATTCGCGAGGGTACCTGATCAAAAGATTGCAGCTACACATCTTCCCCCACATCAGAACCTAACCGACGATCAAACCCCGTGGCGAACCTAAAGACAGTCATTAGTAAGCAGGCATGATTATTTCCTATTTTTGGATGATACCATATGAAGAGTCTCTGGCGCATGTGGTGTGGTTTTTTCTATTTTTAGGGTTAGCAGTTAGAAACAGGGTAGCCCAAGCGGCACCCTCGTTTATATATTTCCTCTTTTCGATGTAAGCAAGGTTGGTTGGAAAAATTGGGTAAACACTGCTATTGTATGTAAATCTGAGTTTTTGACCAAAATTTAATACAAAGGTCCTGCGACTTGATGAAAAGATTCTAGTTGTGATAGTTGGATGTATTGTACTTCTTCCTTGTGTATGTGTTTCCTGTTATCTTTATTTCATATTTTATGATGTCTATTTCGGAACGATTTATTGAACCTGCAGATTCGCTACTTAGAGCCCCTTGTTCGTGCCACTTAGACAAAACGTTTTTCTTCTAAGCTAACTCTGAAATTCGTCCACAGCGGCGCTCTTGAGTTACTTCTTGTGATTTCTCCTGCCACATTACAGTTCTAACATTGAATATTATCGCTCTCCTATCCTTATCCTCTTGAGTCCAGTCACCGAGTTACTTATCTCTGTCATTTCCTCAAATCAACTCCATAGCCGAATTTTCACTTCTTCACGCCAATATAACCAGAACCCCTTTCCGTAAAATTGTTTCAAATCTAGCCATTGCTCCCAAAGTGATATCCCGCGCGGACACCGCGCCATTTCTGAGAGAGCCCTCTCCAGATTCGAAAAGCTAGTTTTGGGTCTCAAAGTTGGTTGAAAAAGTTACCTTCGTCGTCTGTTTATCAGCCAAATGGATTTACGGAGTGCTAACAGCTTCAATCAACCCAACTTCTAGCATATCCAGCATACTACTAAGCAATGTTACTCTGATATTTTCATTGTGCAGTTATACCTTTACACACAATTCTACGCAATATGACTTGAGGTAATGCACTCGGTCCAAATTGAATCACGTCACACAACTTATAACAGTGGAAGCAATAATCTCTTTTAAAACCATGATCTTAAGCAACGGAATTAAATCAAACAATAACGCGCACCAGCATTTTGAGCCCCACAACACAATTGTGTGAACAACCACCTGGGTGTCATGTGCCACTTCTTCAATTCACTATGTGCGGGGTCCAATAACCGCACACACTCGTTCCATCCTTATGAAACACAGACTACAAACCTGCGTACCCAGCCACTCAATCCTCTTCTTGATGGCTCATAACCTAAACACAAAGTTAAACTTAACAGAAAAAGTTACCATCAACTTACATACTCGTGCACATCTACAATAAGAGGCTATAACACCAGGCTTATATGCACAAGCGGCATTAAACCAAATAACAACAAATACTTATATGCAGCACATACAAGAATTTAACATATGTCAAAAATAGTCAAATATTCACAGTAAACAAGACAAGCATATAACAAACACTTACCTTAAATGAAAGTTACCAACTGCGGCCTTGACTCAAACATTCCTCCCAACCATAGACGTTGTTTCTCATAAGAAATCAGTAACAGGTTACCCCCAAGCTGGGGCTCAACTCCACTAGGGCTATAGGGGTCCTAACCACAAGCTATGTTATGAAACTCAACAGAATTGTTCAGTGCTAGGTACCCACTGCTGCAAATAGTCCACAGTCCCTCATTCCCCATGCACCTGTCACATCCAAGGAAATGTGCCCCTTCTCTACTCACCAATCCTTCAGTTGCCCCACTTCCCTTCCCAGGATTACTAGCAACAGGTCGGACAGAAAGTCTCTGAGCCCTGTGACTAATGCTTAGCGCACCAGGGAACAACTCTCAGCACTCTTGCCTAGACAGTATTCCCACGAGTCTGACAACCACTCCACAATAGACAATCTCTCACCTAGAGAAACTACTTAAGGTTTGTCAACACGACTCCTCGACAATATCTTTGAATACAGCCCCCAAAACTCCCTGCAAGATTCTCTAGGAAGATAATAATGGTAATAATCTAATTTTATATACAGTATGATGACCCTAAAATGTTGGAAGAGACCATAGTGCGCCTTAGCATATTTTCTATACAGTATAATGACTCATCAATTATCATGCTCCCAAGCTTGAGTTCAAAGAATTCCTTCATTTTCATGTCATAGTACTGCTTGGTTAAGTACTTCTTTTGGAAATATATTTTGAACTCTCTCCAAGTCACTCTCTTCTCATCAATATGTTGCACTTGCACATATTGATCCCACCACATTGATGCCTTTCCCTTCAAATGATATATAGCAATTCTCCCTTCTGCCTACACAGAACAGTTATGTAGCTGGTAGTACTTCTGCATACCCAGCAATCATGTCTATGCATCTTCATCATTCTTTTGCTCACTGTCAAAGGTAGGAGGCGTAATATTATTCATTTTCCCCTGTAGCTTATCCACCCCAGTCCTTCTCTTATGCTTTCTAACAAGAGATGAAATCGAACTATTGCGCTCTTTCCTAAAAGAATGCTTACCAACACCTCTTTATTCTCTTCTTTTCTCATCATGAGACCTCAACTTCTTGATTTACTCGACTCTGTCTCCTAATTCATCTTATTTTCTATAATGTCTAGGCTCTGCATCAATTTGACATTGAAGTCATCTTGATGCGCCTTGGCTCTCGTAAGCCTTTCATTATCATATTTATAACTCCAGACATCTTTCTGTAGTACTTTTATAGTTTCTACCAAATTCATGTGCTCCTCCTTGGATTTTGTACCATCGGCACCCAAACCGATATACAAATCCCCAAATTCATCATCAAGACTATAAGTCTTTTGTGCATATTCCATGCTTTTAACCTTCTACACTGACTTTGTCCTACTCTATTTAATAAAAATTCTACAAAATGTGCAAGCAATTAAGATTTGTTAGATGGTTTCATGCAACAGCTACATGAAAACTTTGCATCGTTTTGTCAGAATTCCTTTCACTTGGATTTCTTGGACTATTTTATCATCCCAACTCTAGTGCGCACACCTGCACATAATTGTCTTTGTGTGCATCACAACTCTATACCGTGCACCAATGATCTTCTGTGCAACTAATCTATGTAATGTGTGGTACCAATCCTTAGTGCACACATCTATTTACGCTAATATCTAGCCCATACAAATCCAGTGTTGAACCTATAGCTCTGATACCAATCTGTAACATCCCCAGCCACCCCAGGTTGGGCCTCGTCACACAACTTCAACTCTTGTAATTCCAATCAAACCAACTTCTAGCATCCTCAGCATACTACTAAGCAATGTTACTCTAATATTTTCACTGCGCAATTTTACTTTTACACACAAGTCCACGCAGTATCATGTGCGGTAACACACTCAGTCCAAATTGAATTGTGTCACACAACTTATAACAGCAGAAGCAACAATCTCTTTTAACAACACAATCTTAAGCAGGGAAATTAAATCAAACAACAACGCGCACAAGCATATTGACCCCCACAGTACAATTGTGTGCACAACCACCTAGGTGTCAGGCGCCACTTCTTCAATTCATTGTGCATGAGGTCCAATAACCGCACAAACTCATTCTAGCCTTATGCAACACGCAGATTACAAACCTACGCACCCAACCACTCAATCCTCTTTTTGATGGCTCATAACCAAAAACACAAGGTTAAACTTAACATGCAAAGTTACCATCAACTGACATACTCATGCACATATACAATTAGGGGCTATAACACCAAGCTTATATGCACAAGCAAGATTAAACCAAATAACAACAAATACTTATATGAAACACATACAAGAATTTAACATATGTCAAACATAATCAAATATGCACAGTAAACAAGACAAGCATATAAGGAACACTTATCTTAAATGAAAGTCACCAACTGCGGCCTTGACTCAAACATTCCTCCCAGCCATAGACATTGTTGCTCATAAGATATCTGCAACAGGTCACCCCCGAGATGGGGCTCAACTCCACCAGGGCTATAGGGGTCCTAACCACAAGCTATGTTCTGAAACTCAACAAAAGTTTTCATTCCTAGGTATCCATTGTTGCAACTAGACCACAATCCCTCATTCCCCATGCACCTGTCACACCCAAGGAAATGTGCCCCTTCTCTGCTCATCAGTCCTTCGGTTGCCCCACTTCCCTTCCCAGGGTTACCAACAACAGGTCGGACAGGAAATCTCTGAGCCCTGTGACTAATGTTCAACACACCAGGGAACAACTCTCAGCAAAAATCTCGCCTGGAGAATATGCTCATGGTCTGACAACCACTACACAACAACCAATCTCTCACCCAGATAGACTACTCACGGTCTGTCAATTTGACTCATTGACGGTCTCTATGAATACAGCGCCCACAACTCCCGGCAAGCTTCTCTAAGGGATATGGTAATAAGCAGATTTTCTATACAGTTTGATCCCCTTCTCCTCTCCAGAGCTTTCAACATGAATAATAATCGCAATCCCCCTAAAATACACTAAGGATAGCAATATATGGCATTCCTTTCTCTTGACACTTGTCACTTCCAAAAGTAATTGTAAGCCACTTGGTGACATGTTCCCTATCCTTGGGAACTTAGGATAAAATAATAATGTATCATACATTACACTTTTCCCGAAAATATTATAAAATATTCCCAAAGACTTACAACTCACCCTCTTTTCCCTTTTCCGGTGAAGTAGGCCCCCCATCTCTTTTCGTCTAAGTCAGTCAACGCACAGCGATGCAATATTATATTAATATCCATGATTATATTTACATGGATAGGCGCATTGGCCTATCTGCGCCCATGCTCACCAGCCTCATAATCATACAGACTCTCTGGTCTCAACACATAAACATTCATTCCCACGCACTAACCCAAGTGCACGCAACACACTGCAATGTGCCCACTTACTCAGTTGTGCGCAACACAGACTGTGTGCACCTTGTCCTTGTTAACCTTTTTCCGCACACTACCTTGATGCACCCAACACCAAAATTAGGTGTCTTTGGCTCACTAGCCTAAATGGTCATTACATTTACACTTGATACCAGTCGACTCACTAGCCTATATGTACAATTACAAAGGGTTATGGATCAGCAACACTACAAAAATTTGGCTCACCCCTGCAAGTAAAATCATATTAATCAAGGTTGTTCTTTCCTCATTAACTATTTGTCAATGTGCAACAATACCAGCACCTAAAGTAGTAATTGAGAAAATCTCAAAAAACATAAAAAGATTTTTTAGGGAAGGAGGAAAAACCAACACACAAAAATTCCATTTAATCAATTGGAAAATAATGTGTCATCATTATGAAAGAGGCGGACTAGCAATCAGAGATCCCTCAAAGATGAAGAAATCCCAGATAGCAAAACTAGTATGGAGACTAGTAACAGGACAGACAAAATGGTGGAAAAAAACTATAATAGCTAAATACTTCTGAGCTCCAAGAGAGAGTTGTCTTGATATGCCACTCCCAAACACAAAAGGATCCATATGGAAATTGACCAAATCAACAACACCCCTAATTCAAGACAATCTCTCCTAGTATCCTAGAAATGGAGCCTCAACACAGGGGCTTCACCCTGTTGACCAATATCTTATCACGTTCTTTCATAAAGAGTTTTTTTTTTTGTGAAAAATAAGGTCAATATATTGTAGGTATTGGGGGGGATGTGGGGCCTCGAGGGGTTTATAAGTATTGGGGAGTGTAAAAAGGGGTATCTAGTTAAAATAGGGGTTTCTTTTATTGGAAATATGTATTGAGAGGGGGGTTAAACAAAAGGATTTTGGGAGGTATTTATCAATATCTAATGAAATTAGGGGTATTCTTTAATATCCCACAAACGCATGCGCTATGTCATAGGTTCATTGAGTGGAGACCCTATGAGCCTCAATAAACATATGGACATACAGCATAATGGGTTAAGAACCTCTTGGGAGAATTGAAGAGCTTCAAATGCTCAAGGATTGGAGCATTCAACAATGTCTCACGAAATTAGAACACTTCTCGCAATGGGAAAAAAATGGGAAATGGATTGGGTGGAAGGTCCCTCACCCACCCATCCACTTGCAATCTGTGTTCCCTAAATTATTCCACTTACTAGTTGGTTGTGCACATATTGACTCCAATTCATCAGATGAAAGACGTTGGAGAAACTTATAATTTTCTATCAAAATCGGGTATCAAAACATGATAGTAGACTCTTTAGGACCCCCACGCTCCAAATTATGGGAGCTGATTTAGCACAGAGACTCTCTACTAAAGGTGAATGTTTTTTGTTCGATCATGGTTCAAGGCAAGATAGAAACAACAGAGAACTTACACAAGCGAGGAATTGTTGGTCCCTCAAGATGCGTCTTATGTAAAGTTGCTTCATAAACCATCCACCATATGTTTTTTGAATGCAACTTTTCCAAGCAAGTTTGGGAACAATTGTATAAGAGTCTCTCACGGAGCTATCAACCCCCTAACAATTGGTACGAACTTTTCTTCCATTGGAAGCACAGATATGTTGGCAGCTTCAAACAAAATCCTCTCTTCACTTGACTATGGAAAGCAATACCTAAATTCATCTACTGAGAAATATGGTTGGCGAGAAACAAAGCAATCTTCCAAGATAAGAACCTCATGCCATCGAGAGTTCATTCTCTAGCTTGTAGTCTTCTTTTTTATGTAATGTGTATCAAGAATAGAAAATTTGATTCTCTCACGAATATGGATCAACCAGAAAAAGATTGGGTCAACAGCATACTCGGTCCTAGATACTTTCAACTTTCTCCTCCCCTTCCAATCTTCGCAACCAAACATCACTGGCAATTAAGACTTACATATCAGGATTTTGCACAATGGAAGCAACAACAAGCAAAAATCATATTATTTTCTAATAGGGCTTAAGAAGGGAATCCAGGGGTGACAGGTGCAGGGGGGGTCGTATTTGAACTCGGAGGACAAAGAGAACACCGATACTCATGGGGATTATGCCACAAAAACAAATAATCAGGCAAAAATTTTGGCGAAATTCAAAGGACTAAAATTGATACCCAAAGATAAAGTGAAGATCGTTATCGTGGTAGGTGACTCGGAACTAGTGATCAAAATATTGAGAGGCATTAGTCAAAATATCAATCAAAGTGTGGAATATTTCCACATCTTGCGACGACATAATCAGGAAGTTGATCCAAGTGGATATCAGTGACCACCGACCTCTTCCAACTAGCTCACATACATTTTTTGTCTTGGTAGTTTTTTTCTAGCTTTTCAGGTCCTAAACTTTTGGGGTCGTTTTGAGGCCCTAAACAACGTTTTTTGGGCTCGCCACAGTCACTCTAGAGACAAAGTCAAAGTGTGACGGAAAAATGTGTAGTCCTCGAAAAATATATAGGGAAAGAAGAGCTCCAAAAACTCCTACATGTCAATTTTATTTACCCTATTTTAGATAGCAAGTGGGTATCCCCATTAGTTATTGTCCCTAAGAAGAATGGAAAATGGAGGATTTGTGTGGACTTTAGAGAGTTGAAGAAGGCTACCTATAGAGATTATTTTCCTTTTCCTTTCATGGACTATGTCTTGGACACCTTGTCTGGAAAGATATACTTTTATTTCTTAGATGGGTTTAGTGGGTACAACTAGATCCAAATTGTCCCTGAAGATTAGGAAAAAACCACATTTACTTGCCCATGGGGTACTTATGCTTATAGGGTTCTTCCCTTTGGTTTGTGTAATTCCCTTGCCACCTTTCAGAGGGTTGTCCTAGCCATTTTTTCTTATTTAACCCATGACTATGTATAAGTCTATATGGATGAATTCACAGTATATGGGGATGATTTCCAACAAGCATTAGATAATTTGGAGAAAGTATTGATCGAGTGTGGAGAGACTAACATTTCTCTCAGTCATGAAAAATCTAGAATGATGCTCACTAAAGGGATTGTCTTGGGCCATCATATTTTTGGTATCAAAATAAGGGTAGACCCTACCATAATTGACATTATTTCTCAAATCAGAATCTCTAGCTCACAGAAAGAAGTTAGAAGCTTCTTAGGGCATGTTGGATATTATAGGAGATTCATACAAAATTTTACAAATTTAGTTGCCCCACTGTTCAAATTGTTAGAAAAAAAGGTTGAATTCCATTGAGATGAACATTGTCAAATTTATTTTGAAATTTTAAAGAAAAAGATTTCAAGTGCCCCTATTTTAAGAGGATCAAACTGGTCTCTCCCCTTTCATATTTGCATCGATGCTTCAGATACTGCTTTGGGAGTTGTTCTAGGACAAAGAGAAAACCAACTTCCTCGTGCTATCTACTTTGTCAGCAAAAATCTCTCTCCTACTGAAGTAAATTATATTTTCACTGAAAAATAATTCTTATCAGTAGTCCATGCCATTAATAAATTCAGACAATACATAACAAGGTATGAGGTTTTCGTACACACAGATCACTCAACCATTAGATTTTTAATGAATAAACCTGTGACAAATACTAGAGTTGCTAGATGATTGTTCATATTGCAAAAATTCAATATTACTATCATTGACAGACCTGGAAGAGATAATCTCGTTGCTAATTTCTTATCAAGACTTATTTATACATGTGATAATGCACTAGTAGATGATAATTTTCCAAATGAAAATCCATTTGCTATCTCTACTTACATTCCTTGGTATGCAGATGTGGCTAACTATCTTGTAATAGGAAAATTACCTCAGAATCTATCCCCTCAAGAAAACAGAGGATTATTTAGCTGAGTGAAAATTATATGTGGCATGATGATTGTCTATATCATACAGGGTCTGATTTGGTGATTACAAGATGTGTACGAGTAGATGAGATGTATGATATCTTCAAAGCCTACCATGATGGCCCATGTGGAGGCCATTTTGCTGATAAGAGGACAGCATACAAAATACTACAGTCAGACTACTATTGGCCAACTATTTTTAAGGATGCAAAGAAGTATGTGGCCAGTGGTGATGATTTTCAGAGGATGGGAAAACCAACTGCAAGTGATGAAATGTCTCTCCAAGCTCAGGTAGTAATTGAACCTTTTGATAAATGGGTTTTGGACCTATCAACCCCATGTCTCGAAGAAGAAGGTACATACTGGTATGTACAGATTATGTGACTAAATGGGTAGAGGCTAAAGCTTTGTATTCTGCAAATAAACAATATGTTGTTGATTTTCTATTTGAAGATATATTTACTCGTTTTGGTGTGCCTCGAGAAATAGTGATAGACCAAGGAACCCAATTTACCTCCAATTTGGTCAAAGCCATTATTGAACAATAACAGATTAAACATAGAAAATATTCACCTTATCACCCCCAAGCAAACGGACAAGTGGAATCAACTAACAAGGTGATAGACACTATACTTACCAAGACAGTTCAGTTACACCATAAAGATTGGGTTGATCAGTTGTCTGAGGCCTTGTGGGCCTACAAAACAACTTAGAGAAACACAACAGGCCATACACCTTATGAATTGGTGTGTGGGAAGCAGGGGTTGCTTCCCATAGAATTTCAAGTAAAAACCTTCAAAATTTCTATACAATTGGGGATGGATTTAGATGAAGCTCAAAAATAGAGGATATTGCAGCTGAATGAGCTTAGTGAAATCAGACATGATGCTCTTTAGAGGACTACACTCATTCAAGAACAAAGGACTAAATGGCATGATAAGTACATCAAGAATAAATCTTTCCATGCAGGTGATTGGGGCTTTTTGTATGACAGTGAGTTCAAGAATTTCAAGGGTAAATTGTCCACTCGATGGTTGGGACCCTATGAAGTAGACACAATTTACAAAAATGGTTCAATGAAGATAAAAACCATTGATGAAGATCAGACCTCCTTTGTTGTAAATGGGCATCAATTGAAAGTTTATCATAAGCCTCTGTCTAAAGAGGATTTTATCAAACAAGTTCTTCAAAATTATGAAATGCAATTGGTAAGCAAGAGGAGTTCTCCTCATGTTGATCCACCACTGTAAGTTTGACTGTGTGATTTAAGTCAACTTTGTATATATATGTATATAGGTGTGTTGTTAGATAGTGATTGTGATGTTACTGACAAAAGCAAAAGGTAATTGTGTTCTCATGTAGATAAGCAATAAGGAGGACATTTTTCAGGTGTAAGTTTATTCCTTTATCCATCCCTGGTAGATTACTCATGGAAAATGAGCTTAATGGAGTTTTCTTTAAGTTTTTCATACTCTTTAAAATTGAAAACATAGACGAGCATTAACTGATCTGAGCTCGAGAAAAATCCACAAGACAGTAGATGGAGTTTTCTTTAAGTTTTTTCAGAATCCTAAAAATTGAAAACATCGGCGAGTATTAACTGACATGGGCTCGAGAAAAATCCAAAGGACGGTAGTAGTTAGGATTTCCTTTCCAATAAAATGGAAGTGGCAACAGAAGCAGTGGTTACTCTGGTTCCAAAAAGAGGAGGTTTCTTCATCTCTACAGGAGGTTGTCCAGCTACAGTTTCCTTCTTGTTACAGATCTTGGAGCCCAATCATTGGATTTTTTTTCCTCATTTTATGACACTTCCGTTGCAATTTCAACATTCTTGTACCAGGGTGTTGTTTGTAGTTTTCCAACATGATCCTTCACCAAAACAAATTTATATTAGTAAGTGCCAACATTTGCTCCAGCTTTACCCTTAGAACATGTTTAGACACGAAGAGAAGCCTACAAGAATCCAGGTACCTTGTCAAAGCTTCATCTGGTACTGAAGAAAAAAAACAGTCTGTGTTGGTCCAGTACTAAAACGATACTCTGTGTTGGTCTGGTACTAAAACGATTCTCTGTTGGTCTGATACTAAGCCTATGATCTGGTACTGATGATGGAATTCTGGTGACATTGTTCTATACTTGATATTGCCCTTATTTGACAAAGTACACTTCAACTAATGGAGGTATGAGCTCGTAGTTTATTCCTTTTATTAAGAATCACATTAATTTTGTGTTAAACATATGGTTATTCTCTTATCCTTTTGTTACCGTAAGTTATTAAACCTCCCTATCATTATTTGTGGAAGTCTTCATGTTTTCCCCTGTTTTCAAAATCATTTACGATGTACACAAATCTCTTCATGAAGTGATCGTCCAATTTGAAAATCTCTTGTCAAAAAGTTTTGTTTGCCCAATGGTGAATTTCGGTCACATCACCCACATTCTCTGTAATCATTACGAAAACCGGTAAGAATGGAATGTGACGTTACTTGTAGGTATGATCGTCACATTATCCATAGAAACAATCCCTCGGCATAATTTATGGCTCTTTCCTTACCTTGCCATCATTGCAAAGATTTGACCGTTGTCATCTCGTTTAACTTATAAACACTCTTTTGGATGGCTTCACCATCCAGATGAGCGTTATTTACCCACTTCATACTATACACCTCCACTCTATTCGCTCCTACTATCTCGTTACTCTGCCTCCATCACACTATTCTTGTAATTTTGCTTCCAGTACCAAATCCTCGCCCTAATTTTGTTGCCTACACTTATTTTGAAACTCGTTTTTAAGCCAACATGGGGGTTGACAGGCACGAACCTGTGTTCCATCTGTACAGAGAGATGCAGGAGTATCAAGCATGCAAAGAGAAATTTGAAAGGGTTGGTTGGGTTCCTTTTTTAGAAAAAATTTAGAGGACATCATGAGGGTGTGTCCCATGCCTTCGCCCAAAGTTATGATGGACAGAGCATCCAATTGGGGGAACTAAATATAACGATCATTGAAACCACCATAGAAGAAGCGACAAAGCTACCTTCTACCAGGGAGAAGTATTTCAAAGGCACCATCATTGATAGGAGCCTTTGTCATAAATTTTTGAAGGTCGAGCATCTTGACCCGAATTGGACAAAAGGTATCTCGCGGAGCTGGATCAAGAAGGAATATTGGACGATGCTTGTTTGCTTGCAAAAGTTTTTAACCTGTGAAGGGAGGTATGCAGTAACTTTCCTTTTTGATACCTCCAATTACCTTATCTTGTCCTATATCTTGACCAACCTTGCCTCAAACATATGCACTATTTTCCTATTTTCCTCAAAAGACATGTATTGTAGCCATTCTTGTGTATATATGAGGTAACTTATGCTTAATCATTATTTGTGAGATTTCTTGATGATTGGAATTGAATAATTGATGTTAAATGCTCTCTAACTACTTTAAATTATCTAAGCAAACCTTATGACACAACTCCTCTTCATCTGGTACTTGTTTCGGTGTTCATCTGGTATTCAATTCTTCTGGTACCTATCTTTGCGCTTGTCCGGTACCAATGATGTGTTCGTCTGGTACCTATTTTCCGCGCTCATCTGGTACCTATTCATGTGTTAGTCTTGTACCGATATAGTTGACTGTGTGCGTCTAGTACCAGTCTTCGTGTTCCAGCTGAGCGCGTCCGGTACCAATTCTGCATTTGCAGACTTGGGTGTTTGAACGAGTTTGCTCTCGATGGGACCAAGGAGTTTGTTGGCTTGAACATCCTTTGTTTGTTGAAAACCATGATACACATTCATCCTCATGCACTTTGTGTCATAAGGATGAAATCGTTTCCTTGAAAAACGATACATCAACCAATTGTAATATTTGTGCAGTCAATAAATGTTATCTCTGGACTTTGATTGTAACAATTGTTTCTCTTTAAAAGAGAGAGCCTTGTAGATGATAAAGAGACAGAGACATAGTTAAGCATTGTTATGTTGTAGAATTGATTCTTGAAGACTATTGATTGTACCCATGTTTTTAATGTAAAGATATAAATTGCAATCCATGGAATCTATGTGTGTGATCAAATCTTATCTTCTGTAAGTTTCTTTTAAAAGTTGTCTTGTTGGTACGGCAAGGGCCCACCAACCCAACCAAAGTAAGCTTCCTTGTATTTATTTGTGAATATAATTCTAGTTTTCTGTGTGGATAGAATAATTTTGTGTTTGATCGTAGCATCCAACTTTATTCATGTTATGTTTCAGTGATACACTTGATAGCATGCAATATATATGTGCGGTAATTCCGAGTGAGTAAGAGTTTTGAGTGCAACATAAGCTTTCTGAGTGCAACGTAGATTTCTGATTAAATACTTGTTATCCTTGTGTGTGTGCAGGTAGACAATTATTTGTTCGACTAAATGTTGTAGTGTTTGTTTCTATTTTGAAAATCTAGGGACAATTAAGATCTCCATCTCTCACCCTACATGAGCCTATAATGGAGTATCTCATAGTTTCTTCCATAATTGATTAGGCTACATCTTACAAACACAGGCACAATCAAGACCTCCATCTCTCACCCTACATGCACCTATAATGGAGTGTCTTACTTCACCTAATATTTCTTCTAAGATTGATTGAGCTTTCTTTTAAGAATGTTGTTGGTTTAGTTGCTACAAGAAACAGATTCAAAGTTCATCCTTCCCTTTCATGAGCCTGTAAATGAACAGATTCATCACCTAAGCAAGAGTTTTAGATCACATACTTGTTTATGAGTTTTGCTTTTTGATTTTTGAATTGTGTGGAGTGTTGATATTATGGTAGTTGCTGGAGGTATTTACCTCCATGTGTAAACCTGACAAGGATAGAATACTCCGGAAAGCAAGAAGAAACCCTAATGAGTTGGCTAATAACCCTAGAAGATTTGTCGGCTCAAGAAGATAATTTATATTAGGTTATTAGCCTCCAAGAGAAGAATTCGACCAGAAATAATAATATATACTGAACAGACAGATACCCAGAATGAGAAGTCGGCCCAGGCAGTTAGCCAGAATTAATATAAATACAGGAGGCCAGTTCTCATTCTGGCAGGCAGTCTCAGAATTGCAGTGCCCAGTCTTGTGTGCAGGTTTGAGGAGAGCTGTCATTGTAGTTGTTGCAACTAGCAGATCACGTTTGGCTTGGACTATCTCTTGGATGGGGTATGGACTATCTGATCAACTCTTGTTGGTGCGTTATCCTTGGGGAAAGGTGTGCTACCCTTTGCTTTGGCTATCTATCCTAGGGTTTGCTTATGGAATGATTCTCTGTCAAGGTTAAGGTGCTCGGAGGGTGGCTTCGGCCTATGGTTGGGTGACAAGGGTATTGTCAATGGTAAAACGAGCACACATATTTCATATTCTAACAGGTTATGGGCCCACACCTCCTTCATTCAGTCTAAACGTTGGAAGGAAACATAGCCGCTAGGATATTGAGCTCGTTGAGGAACTGTCGCTAGGGTTACTAGCAGAAGCAGCTTCCAAGACACTTCTGCTAGGGTTACTAGCAGGAGCAGTTGCAGAAATCCTAATCCTCTTGTTGAGGCACCTTAAGTGAATGAATTGACCTCTCCGCATAGATCAATGCACTCTAGCCTAGCGCATCTCCTGATACTCTCAACAAACCAAGACGTGAAGTTTGAGTTTATGGTCAAATCTAGGGTTTGACCAAGTCAAAGCAGCCATGACTTATTCTATGAAGTCAGAGAACAAGTTAGATGGAGCCTCTAACTTCAGAGCGTGGAAGACAAGGATTGACCTCATCCTTACCAAGAATAAAGTGTTGGATATCGTGAAAGGAAAGATCGTGAAGCCGGAGTTTGAAGAAGGAAAAGAGAAAGAAACGCAAAACGTTGCAGCGATGGAGAAGTTCAAAGACAGTTATATCAATGCTATGAGTATCATAGTGGAATCTATAAAAGACCACTTGATACCCTACATCTCCCATCTTGACTCATCGAAGAAGATGTACGATGTCCTAACAAATCTCTTCTCGGTCAGAAACATTGGACAAGTTATGGGTCTGGAGATTGAGCTCCGTGACATGAAGATGAATGATGAGGATAGCATAGCATCATATTTTGTGAGAATCTCTCAGTTAAGAGATCAACTACAAGCTATTGAAGAGATCATCTCAAAGAAGGAATTGGTAAACATAGTACTCAATGGTCTTTCCAAGACATGGGATGCATTTGCCGCAAGCATGAACACAAGGAAGGAGTATCCAACATTTGAAGAACTTTGGACTTGTTGTGCTCAAGAAGAATCAAGGATTAGTGCAAAAGAGAAACCCCAAAAGAAGTACGATGATCAAGCCTTCACAGCAAGATTCAAGAACTTCAGGAACAAAAGGAAGTTTGGTTCAAGGAGGAAGTTAAATCAAGAGAAAGACATTTCAGAAGTACAATGCTCCCACTGTCGAAAGTATGGTCACTACAAGGATAATTGTCCCAAGCTAAAGAAAAGGAAGGAGAAATACGAAGCATCAATTGTCGAAGAAAAGGAACCTACAAAGAAGACTAAGTAGGATGGAAGAGACTTCTTCTTCTAAAGGTAACAAAACTCTTCTTATTTCTTGTACATGTCTTGTTTACATCGTCTCTGTACATATCTTGTATATCTATCTCTTGGAAGATAATGTATTCCAAAAATAACGATACTTATGGAAGAACAACAAGATAAGAATGGATATCATTAGGTAATACACATGAAAGGATGAAATACAAATCATGTGGAAGCTATTGCAAGATAAGCCGAATCAATCATGAAGAGACTTAGAAGAAGCAAAGACAAAAAGAAGTTAGCAATCGAGAGAAAATTGGAAAAAGACTTATGACGTTTTGTAGAAGACAACAAGACGGAAGTGTGGACTCTGTTAGACAAGAGAGCCAATTATATATTGCATAAGATAATAAGGATGGAGATGGAAGCATGGACTCTGTTAGACGGAGGAAGCCGATTATATGCACTCATACATGAAACAAGGATTAGGAGGGAGCTAATCCTATGATCCATTAAAGATGATGAAGTATATATCCATGATAGCAACCATGAAAGACAGTACGTATTCTTCAAAGAGAAGCCTTAAAGTATCCCTGGTTGTCCATCCACATCCGTGATCCTATGATGGAATCTTTAGGGCATGGAATCTATAAAAAACTCCATGGACCCGAGAACTAAAGAAACACATGAAGATTCCAAGAAAGAAAGAGAAGCCAGAACAACCAATCATTGTATCAAGAATCACAAGATTGTCAGCCTGATATAAACTCAATAAAAGCAATCAAGCAGAGGAACTGAAAGTCGT
>ML778285.1:720259-749497 GCA_009831015.1 Picea engelmannii
AGATGGAGGGAGAAGACTATGATGATTACTTGTTCCAGTAAACCAGACTTATCTCTACATGAGTCATTATATCATCCGCAACATCCATGAGTTGGAGTTCTACATCAGATGAATGCAAAGAATGTTCTCCAGAGAAATTGAATAGAGAGCATATGAAGAGCAATCTCAAGACTTTGAGGCATACCAGAAAGAGACCCTTGTATGAAGATAAAAGAAGATAACTTGGTGGAGAACCTCAAGTGCACAGTAGAAGTGTGGTGAAGATTTCCTATAACATCAAGATGATTACTCAGTAGATCAGATCTCATGATGACAAAAGAAGTGCCACATGGATATGTTCCAGTTTTCCAACAATGATATACTCTATTGTTCAGAGCTACATGAAGCCTTAACAGAAAATCAGTGTTCCAGACTAAAGTACATTTAAGCATTACATTATCCGTGATGAAGTCTAGAAAGGAGAAAGTGGTTCTCCAATACATATCTCCACAGATGAGCAGATAAGAAGATATTTTGGTAGAGCTTCTATCCAAGATGAAAGAGTTTGCGTACTCAAGCTGGAGCTCGTGGAGACGATTTCCTTATTGAAAAAGGAAGAGATGACTCCCAGGTTGGGAGGGATCACTGAAAATATTATTGACATTTATTTTCAAGATTGAAAAATAGTCCATCTTGGACAGATGCTTTCCTGTTCGGAAAGTGGATTGAGATTTCTAACGGACAACGATTTCCCATTATGGTTAACATGGGAATGGTCCAGATTGATGATGTATCATAAACGACGACTTCCCATTATGGTTAACATGGGGAGTGGTCAAGGACAGTCTCTCTTCTTGAGGGTTACTCAAGAAGACTGGCCCACCTCGCCGAACAGTGATTTCTCATTGTGGTTAACATGAGGAATGGTTCGTTTTGGAGGTTGATACAGGACAGTCTTTTCCTCTTGTGGTTAACAGAGGAAATGGTCCGGACAGTCATTCCTTAGGGTTTATACATTCTCTCCAGGGTGCACTTTGATTAGTGTAGGAGGAATGGCCCAGGGTGGGGAATGGTCCAGGCTCAGCGATCAGGGACAGACATTCCTTAGGGCTTATACATTCTCTCCAGGGTGCACTTTGATTAGTGTAGGAAGAATGGCCCAGGGTGGGGAATGGTCCAGGTTCAGAAGACAGGAAAGTTATTCTTCCTTGCTTGAGAAGAAGAGTCCAGATATCTCATTGTTCTACTCTAAGGGCAGATATTCTTTCAGATCTCACAGATATGAGTGAAAGATTGACCCAGATGATTCAGTTTATATCATAACATTGTTTCTGTGCAGGTTGGTATCAGATGATTGTTATGAAGACTGTATGACAGTAGATGTATACTATTGTGGTGGATGTGTTCCATTGTTCGTGACTATACGTTGTTGATCAAGTACTTGTTTGTTACTTGGTGTGGTAGTGTATCACTGGATTGAAGTTATGTACTACTATGGATAGACACAGTTGTGTTCTATTTTGTTCTGATTGCCTTAAAGACTATCAGCAATTTATTGGAAATAATTATCAGCCAGATGAATGATGAACAGAGATTTTCCAGACAGAAAATGGTTCAGAACATTTACTCTTCTAGATTAGAAGAATGGCTCTTGTATCACTCTGTGAAGTGAGCATCATGTCTAATTACTCAGATAGAGTATGGTTTCGAGAGATGATGCAGTTGATGATGATGATGGTGCTCATGATCTAGTCATGATCTAGTCTATATAACTATGTTGATGCTACCGGGTGAATGGTATGTTTTGTGCTCAAGACCATTACATGTAATACATCCCTCGCTAGGAGGGAGTGTTGATATTATGGTAGCTGCGGGAGGTATTTGCCTCCACGTGTAAACCTGACAAGGATAGAATACTCCGGGAGCAAGAAGAAGCCCTAATGAGTTGGCTAATAACCCTAGAAGACTTGTCGGCTCAAGAAGATAATTTATATTAGGTTATTAGCCTCCAAGAGAAGAAGTCGGCCATAAATCATAATAAATATTGAACAGACAGATACCCAGAATGAGAAGTCGGCCCAAGCAGTTAGTTAGAATTAGTATAAATACAGGAGGCAAGTTCTCATTCTGGCAGGCAGACTCAGAATTGCAGTGCCTAGTCTTCTGCGCACTGCAATGCCCGGTCTTGTGCGCAGGTTTGAGGAGAGCTGCCATTGCAGCTGTTGTAGCTAGCAGATCACGTTTGGCTTGGACTATCTCTTGGCTAGGGTTTGGACTATCTGATAAGCTCTTGTTGGTGCGCTATCCTTGGGGAAAGGTGCGCTACCCTTTGCTTGGCTATCTAGCCTAGGGTTTTCTTCCGGAATGATTCTCTGTCAAGGTTAAGGTGCTTGGAGGGTGGCTTCGGCCTATGGTTGGGTGACAAGGGTATTTTCAATGGTAAAACGAGCACACATCTTTCATATTCTAACATGGAGAGTGTTACTTGAAAAGTGTGAAAACAGAGTATTGGTTTTAGAGTGTTTTCTTATGCAGGCTATAATCATCAGGCATAGGAATTTATTTGTTATCAACACATATAGTGCATCAACTCTATTGATTACGAAACCAGATTGACATATTAAATGATTGCAATATATTAAACATATAATTGCATCAACAACGCTTCATCTCCTAGGGTTAGGTTTTTGGATGTTTAGGGTTTTTTTATTACTTATTGATGCTAAAAAGGCTCGAAGGCCCCATTGTAATGTGCTCAGAGGAATGTGTGTAGCCACCACATCTCTTCTCAGAGATTAGCTACCACCATTCGAGCAAGATTGTTTCATTTTGCATTTTACAGTTTTAATATATTTCTTTATTAAATAGAAGTTAAGTTTCATTGTATCTTTGTTATTGTTCTTTGTATATTTGTGTTAATGTTATAGATATGTGTTTCATTTTGTTTCGTTCATAAATTTGAATCAGTGGTATTAGAGCGGTTTGCTCTTCATTTGTTTCTATGTGCATGTCCCCAACGAGGTCAGGGTATAAGCAGTTGGGACTCGAACCAGTTGAGCCTTTGCAAAATCGGCCTCACCGAACCCGACGACCACCCATGGGAGAAGAAAAGAGAGACGATGGGGAAGGAGATCCCTTTAAATAATTGCTCGAGGAAGCCCTCGCGCGAAAAAGGAATGAGAGGATGGATAATTTTGGGCAAATCCTTCAGCAACTGCCAACAAGCGATGCATCTTCCTCGAGTGGATGCGCAGCCCCCTTCAAGGTACAGATCAATTTGATATTCCTATATTTAAAGGTCAAATAGATGCAGATGTTGTAGAGAAATGGTTAAACCTTATAGAAGAGTAGTTTTTTATCCATAACTTTTCCGATAGAGAAAAGATTACATTTGTGCTCCTTAAGCTCGTTCTCTGTATCAAAGATCGGCGGGAGACTTTCTCTGAGCAAAAGGCAACAGAGGAATCTACATCATTTGTAATCGCACCCACTTGGGGTTCTTTCAGGGATGCTATTAAGGAACAATACTACCATGTTGGAAGTTATTACAACTTATATACAAGATGGACCGCACTACAGCAGGAAAGGGACCAAACAGTGTCAGAGTTCACCAATGTCATCCATACCTTGCGCACCAAGCTGGGTATCAAAGACTCTAAGTGACATATGGTGCTCAAGTATCGTGGTGGTCTGCAAAGATACATCCAAATAGAAATGGAGTTTCTAGACATCTCGTCCTTGGGGGCAACTTATCGATATGCTGTCAAAATCGAGCAGAATCTTAAACAAAAGATGTGGTCGTTTGGGTCTACGAACTCCTCACAGCAGAAGCAGGGCAAAGGTGGCCCAACATGAGAAACAAAGGGCAAAGCAATTATGGACAGCCTCAAGGAAAAGTATTTTAAGATGAAATTCACAAAAAGGAAGATTTTGATTTTTTTTCTTTGAATATTTCGAAATACTATGGAAAGTACCATAGGAGCTATAATTTGAAGTGATTCTAGGGATCCCTGATACCTGTTTCTTATTTAAAGAAACATGTTATTTTATTTATATGATCAGTTTACTTGAATTATGACAATTTGCAAGCTTTTATAAAAAAAATCTTTCAATGGTCCATGTTAGAATTAGGGAAATAAAACAGAGCAATTACTGTCTTTTAAAATATGTTAGTGAGAATAGTAAAGATCTGAAATAAACTAGACTTAAAACAAATAAGTAATCTGAACTGTAGTGTTTTATATAAGTGCTAGAATTTCATTCTGATCATAGGCAATTCTTAGATAATCTCTTTCTAAATAGACCACAGATATGGGCGGTAGTTTTTACCAAGATCTAAACAGACTGAAAAAGACCAACAATTCTAAACAATAAATTCAGATCTAGATAGTAGATAAATTGATCTAAGCAATGAACTGATCTAGATAATTAGATGACAGGTTTAATCAATGGATCTGATATAGATCAGATCTAAACAAGAATAAACAGATCTAAATCATGATAAACTTCAAATCAAATAACAACTTATAGATCTAAACCATAATAAATTGAACAAGTCACTTACCTTGTAGTCTTACCTGTATAGGAGTCCATGCCACACACAAGAGATGTAAAGCCACTTGTAATTATGCTCAGAGAAAAATCAGGATCATAGACCTACCATATAGGTTAGATCTCTTGCCAAGAGATGAATAGACTTTCTTGCCACCAGGAGGAGAAAACACATAAACATCACACATAAATTTATGTGATTAAACCCACACACACACATAAAATTCCAAGGACCCAAACCCTCACACAAGACAAGGGTTACAGGCAGCTTAGAGGGGTCGCGGCTCAATGAGTAGGGTTCAGATCTATGTTGGAAGAGTCACGGTTCAAAGAGAAGGGGTCGTATTTGTGCTAGAGAAGTCACGGCTCAAATAGATCTGCACTAGGAGGGAGACGGCAACTTCAAACACTTTGCAACAACATACAAAGTAAAACTCAGCTCAACAACCCTTAACACAGAGTTGGCATCAACAGGGGAGGACCTTCATCACACCAAATACACATGGACCTGTCAACAAGAATAACCAAGGTTGAACTGAACTGTTGAAGGAGGGTCGCAACTTCTAAGAGGAGATCCGCTCACTTTGAAAGATAACATGAGTGTGTGCTAAAGATAGAGGGTAGGACTTTATTTATACTTTTAGGTTAAGTTAGGTTAATAGAAATAATAATTAAAATAACAATTAAAAATAACATGTTTAATTAATATAAATATTAATTAAACATTTAATTAATATTTTTACAATAACCCCTAAAGCAAAAACAAAACCCCAATTAAACACAAACAAGGGTGAACAGGGTTTGGGAAGGGTGACTGGGTGGCAATACTTGTCCATTCATTCTCAAAGTGACCTTTTTAATTTTATCATCATTACATATGGGATACATCCCTTATGTGGTCATGCCCCCCTTCAAAGAGGGACATATACCAACAAACACTTGATCAAAGACCGAGTGGCCCCAGAACATCTCTGGGGTCTTATCCACCGAGGTATAAGACCAAGGATCAACCCATGCCCCAGGCATGGGTACCCTGGAACATTTCCATGGGCCCTAGACATATCTAGGGACTTTAATTGCTTGGTCCAAGACCAAGAACCCCAGCCATATACTGGGGGCCCTCTTAACAGACCAAAAACGCTAGTCATCTACTGGGGGCCCTTACAAGGGTCTTTTGTCATGGCACTGACTGTTTGGTCCCAGACCAAGAACACTAGGAGTGCACTGGGGCCCTAGATCTTGGCTAGGGTCTTTGCCATCCTCTTGGAGAATGGCCCTTGCAGCTGCTTTAAATTCAACACTCCCTCTCAGCAAAAGAGGCATTCTCAGCTACACCAAGCTTGTCACGAAAGTATACAAACTTTGTCAGGGATAGTGGCTTGGTAAAAATATCGGAACATACTGAATGTTGAGAACGTTCTTCTGAACCATGTCCCGGACATAGTGGTATCTCATCTCAATGTGTTTCGATCTGTCGTGAAATACTGGATTCTCAGTGAGCTTTATACAACTTTGATTGTCATAGTGAATGACTATGGGTTCAAGCTCTGAACTGAACAAGTCTGAAAGTAGCTTCCTAAGCCACACTGCTTCTCTGCTAGCAGCACTTGCAACAACGTATTCTGCTTCTGTAGTGCTTTGGGCTATGGAGCCCTGTTTCCTGCTGGACCAGGAAATCATTGTTGAAACCAAACTGAAGCAATATTCGGAAGTGCTATTCCAATCCATTGTACTTCCCATCCAATCTGAGTCCGTAAAACCATGGAGCATTACACTTCCACTAGAAGTGTATCTGAGACCATAAGCTATAGTTCCTCAAACATATCTCAGAATATGTTTCACAACAACCATATGTATATGCTTTGGTTCACACATGAATTGGTTCAGAGCATTTACCGCATAACAAATGACAGGTCTTGTATGTACGAGATACATCAAAGATCCAATGATTTTTCGATATAAGGTGGGGTCTTCTGGATCTGAACCTGTAACTTGCTTTTGTAGTTTCTTTAGGTTAGAGATCATTGGAGTTGTCATGGACTTGAAGTCCATCATGTCAAATCTGTGGAGTACATCAATTGCATATTTACACTGTGAGAGAAAGATCTCACCTGGTCTCTGCCATACCTCCAAACCTAAGAAATAATGCATGAGCCCCAAGTCTTTCATTTCAAACTCTGCAAAAAGCTCCCTCTTAGACTGAGCTATCAAGTTTTCCTCTCCATTGAGGAACAGATCATCCACGTATAAGACTAGGATAACTCGATGATTTTGCACAATCTTTATATAAAGATTTGGATCTGCTATGCTCTTGGTGAATCCAAGACTTTATAGAAAATTGTTTATTCTACCATACCAAGCTCTCGGTGCTTGTTTCAATCCGTACAGGTATTTCTTCAGTTTGCACACATGAGATCTTTTATCATGAATCACGAAACCTTTAGGTTGCTCAATATATACGTCTTGTTCAACTTCATCGTTAAGAAAAGCAGTCTTAACGTCCATCTGGTGAAGTTCCCAACCAAAAACTGCTGCAAGAGAGAGAATAATCTTAATTGAAGTATACCTGGCAACTGGAGCAAAAATCTCGTCGTAGTCAATTCCTTCTTTCTGAGAGAAACCACGAACCACGAATCTTGCCTTGTATTTATCAATATTGTCATTTGTTGCATGCTTTATCTTATAAAGCCATTTTGAAGTTACTATTGATTTACCATGAGGTCTAGGAACCACGGTGCATACATCATTCTTTAGAATAGAATCATATTCTTCATTCATAGCATCTTTCCACACTTTAATGTTTCGAGACTTCAACAAATGTGGAAGGTTCTAAATCAATCACAGTATTTAAATTAGCTATGAGACCGGAGCCTTTAGGAGCTTAATGATTTTCTGTTTTTTTCAATATTTCCCATCACCGACTGGTTTCCTTTTAACAGGAGGTATCTCCATTGGAAACTCAATAGTATCCCTTGAGAGGTCCACTGGAAGTTCTGAAGTTTCCTCCCTCTGCTCATCTGGAAGAGGAGAATCTAGAGAATCAAGTGGTGGAGCTTCCGGCCCCTCTGAATCACATGGAAGTTCTCTGGCTCGATGAAAAGTTGCTTCTTCATGAAAAGTCACGTCTCTGTTTACTTCAATGAACTTTTGACCTGGGATATAGATCCTATAAGATTTTGAAGTTTCATTGCATCCCATAAAAGTTTCTTTCTTTCCGGAGGGCTCTAGCTTAGTCCTCTTCTCTTTTGGAATGTGAATGTAGACTGGACTGCCAAAGATTCTCAAGTGATCAACATAGGGCTTAATTTCGATGAAAACTTGTTCAGGAGTTTTCCCTTCAAGGGTTTTGTGTGGACATCTATTCTGAATGTAGACTACAGTACTGGCAGCCTCGGCCCAAAGAGAGAAAGGTAAGTTTTGGTCATACATCATGGCCCTGGCTGCTTCACAGATAGTTCTATTCTTTCTTTCAGCAACCCCATTCTATTGGGGGTTGTACAACACAGTTAGCTCCCTCTTAATTCCAGAAGCTTGACAGAGTTCATCGTATTTGAAGGAGTCAAATTATTTATCGTTATCTGTCATGAACACTCGGATGTGTCTGTCTGTTTGATTTTCAACAAGATTCTTAAAATCTTGAAATCTGCTGAAAGATTCATCTTTAGTCTTTAAGAAATAAATCAAAGTTTTACGAAAACAAACATCAATAAAAATGATATAGTAAATACAACCATTCATAGATGGGGTAGTCATGGGCCCACAAAGATCAAAATGAATTAGATCTAAAATGCCATTTGATTTTCTATTACTAAGAGGATAGGGTTTCTTTGTATTCTTACCAAGTGAACAACATTTACAAACACTATCCTGCTCACAGGAAAATATTGGCATACATGTCACCATCTTTTGCAAACCTAGAAGTGCGTTGTATTTGAGATGTCCAAGTCTTCTATGCCAAAGCTCGCAGGGATTTACCATCTCGTGAACTAGAGCTTGAACAACCTGACCTGGAATCTTATAAAGTCCATTCTCACGAGTTCCAATGGTTATAGCAGTACTTAAATCTTCATTTGAGGACCATAAGAGGGCCTTTCCTTTGGAAAAAACTATTGAGTAACCCTTACTTTCTAAGACTGGAACAGAGATTAGATTTTTCTTTAGACCAGGGACATAAAGAATTTCATTAATATGAAAGATATTACCTAATTGAAATCGGAAGGAGGTAGATCCAAAACCTTTTATGTCATAGGTGTCATTATCACCTAGTTCTACCTTTGCCTTGAATTTCTTGTCTTGATAGTTTGCAAGGTTTTGTTTGAAACATGTCATGTGTCTGGAAGCACCGTTGTTTATTAACCAAATCTCCTCTAACTTGGTAATAGTGCCAGAAAGAGCTGAGATAAGATAATATTCTCTTTGTTGTTCTTGCTTTTTGGTGGCAGCCCTGGTTTGTCTTCTTTGAGGCTCCTCTTGAGGTTTAGCCTCTTCAGTGGCAACTGAAGCTTGGAATCTTCCTCTTCTTTTCTGTTGAGATGGAAGATTCTTGCAATCTCTTGCATAATGTCCTAGCTTATTGCAGTTAAAACATTTAACTTTAGATAAATGAGGATTGAGATGAGATAACTTACCTTGAGGTTTATTACCTTTGCTTTTAGCTTGAGGGAACTTCTTCCATTTCTTGGTCTTCGCTGAAAGGGCATGATCTCTTAGAAGTGAAGACTCATTTTTGTTTTTAAGTCTTCTTCTTCTAAGCAGTCATACCATAATCTGTCAAAGTTATGCTGAACTTTTCTTCCATTTACAGATGCAAGAAAACTCCCCATGACTCGGGAAGTCCATAAAAAGCAGTTTGCACAAGATCATAATCATCTACCGAAACTCTTATTGCAATAAGTTGATCTTTGATTTGAGCAATTTTGGAGAAGAAGGTAGCAACTGAATCATTTTTTCCCATTCTCAAAGTACGAAGTTGTTTCTTCAATATTCTTTTTTGAGTTGGTGTTTTCTTTTCATAGAGGTTTGTCAAAGCATCAAAACATTCTTTGGCGATCCTTAGGTGACCAATGATGGGCATTATGTTGTCCTTAACATAATCAAAAATGATTCTCTTGGCCTTGGTTTGTTTCTTCCTATAAGTTGTCATGGCTGTGTTTGAAGTGGGTTCTTCAATAACCCTAGTAATCAGTTCTTCTAGATCATTCTCTTCAAGAATGTTTACTATCCTGGATTTCCAAGCATTGAAGTTGGAGGCCCCTATAAGTTTGTCCTGAACTTTCACTGATGTGGAGGCCATGCTGAAATCTGAAGTAGTTTAGATGTTGTTGATCTCTACAAAACAACCCTAACTAGTGGATCTGTGCAGGCTCAAGATTAAATCCTACACCCTAACCTCTGATACCATGTTAGAATTAGGGAAATAAACCAAAGCAATTATTGTCTTTTAAAATCTGTTAGTGAGAATAGTAAAGATCTGAAATAAACTAGACTTAAAACAAATAAGTAATCTGAACTGCAGTGTTTTATATAAGTGCTAGGATTCCATTATGATCATAGGCAGTTCTTAGATAATCTCTTTCTAAATAGACCACAGATCTGGGCAGTAGTTTTTACCAAGATCTAAACAGACTGAAAAAGACCAACAGTTCTAAACAATAAATTTAGATCTAGATAGTAGATAAACTGATCTAAGCAATGAACTGATCTAGATAATTAGATGACAAGTTTAATCAATGGATCTGATATAGATCAGATCTAAACAAGAATAAACAGATCTAAATCATGATAAACTTCAAATCAAATAACAACTTATAGATCTAAACCATAATAAATTGAACAAGTCACTTACCTTGTAGTCTTACCTGTATAGGAGTCCATGCCACACACAAGAGATGTAAAGCCACTTGTAATTATGCTCAGAGAAAATTCAGGATCATAGATCTACCATATAGGTTAGATCTATTGCCAAGAAATGAATAGACTTTCTTGCCACCAGGAGGAGAAAACACAGAAACACCACATAGAAATTTATGTGATTAAACCCTCACACACACATAAAATTCCAAGGACCCAAACCCTCACACAAGACAAGGGTTACAGGCAACTTAGAGGGGTTGTGGCTCAATAAGTAGGGTTCAGATCTGTGCTGGAAGAGTCACGGCTCAAAGAGAAGGGGTCGGATTTGTGCTAGCGAGGTCACGGCTCAAACAGATCTGCACTAGGAGGGAGACAGAAACTTCAAACACTTTGCAAGAGCATACAAAGTAAAACTCAGCTCAGCAACCCTTAACACAGACTTGGCATCAGTAGGGGAGGACCTTCATCACACCAAATACACATGGACCTGTCAACAAGAATAACCAAGGCCGAACTGAATTGTTGAAGGAGGGTCGCAGCTTCAAAGAGGAGATCCGCTCACTTTGAAAGATAGCATGAGTGTGTGTTAAAGATAGAGGGTAGGACTTTATTTATACTTTTAGGTTAAGTTAGGTTAATAGAAATAATAATTAAAATAACATGTTTAATTAATATAAATATTAATTAAACGTGTTATAATTAAAACATTTAATTAATATTTTTACAATAACCCCTAAAGCAAAAACAAAACCCCAATTAAACACAAACAAGGGTGAGGAGGGTTTGGGAAGGGTGATTGGGTGGCAATACTTTTCCATTCATTCTCAAAGTGACCTTTTTAATTTTATCATCATTACATATGGGATACATCCCTTATGTGGTCATGCCCCCTTCAAAGAGGGACATATACCAACAAACACTTGATCAAAGATCAGGTGGCCCCAGAACATCTCTGGGGTCTTATCCACCAAGGTATAAGACCAAGGATCAACCCATGCCCTAGGCATGGGTACCCTAGAACATTTCCACGGGCCCTAGACATATCTAGGGACTTTAACTGCTTGGTCCAAGACCAAGAACCCCAGTCATATACTGGGGGCCCTCTTAGGAGTCTTTACTGTTTGGTCCCAGACCAAGAACCCCAGTCATCTACGGGGGGGCCTTACAAGGGTCTTTTGTCATGGCACTGACTGTTTGATCCCAGACCAGGAACCCCAGGAGTGCACTGGGGACCCCAGATCTTGGCTAGGGTCTTTGCCATCCTGCCGGAGAATGGCCCTTGCAACTGCTTTAAATTCAACACTCCCTCTCAGCAAGAGAGGCATTCTCAGCTACACCAAGCTTGTCACGAAAGTATACAAACTTTGTCAAGGACAGTGGCTTGGTAAAAATATTTGTCGTATGTTCTTTCGTCGAAACATATTAAATGTTGAGAACGTTTTTCTGAACAACGTCCCGGACATAGTGGTATTTCATATCAATGTGTTTCGATCTGTTGTGAAACACTGGATTCTCGATGAGCTTTATACAACTTTGATTACCACAGTGAATGACTGTGGGTTCAAGCTCTGAACTGAACAAGTCTGAAAGTAGCTTCCTAAGCCACGTTGCTTCTCTGCTAGCAGTACTTGTAGCAATGGATTCTGCTTTTGTAGTGCTTGGGGCTATGGAGCCATGTTTCCTGTTGGACCAGGAAATCATTGTTGAACCCAAACTGAAGCAATATCCGAAAGTGCTCTTCCAATCCACTGTACTGCCCATCCAATCTGAATCTGTAAAACTATGGAGCATTACACCTCCACTTGAAGTGTATCTGAGACCATAAGTTATAGTTCCTCGAACATATCTCAGAATATGCTTCACAGCAACCATATGTATATGTTTTGGTTCACACATGAACTGGCTGAGAGCATTTACCGCATAACAAATGTTAGGTCTTGTATGTACGAGATACATCAAAGATCCAATGATCTGTCGATATAAGGTGGGGTCTTATGGATCTGAACCTGTAACTTGATCTTGTAGTTTCTTTAGGTTAGAGATCATTGGAGTTGTCATGGACTTGCAGTCCATCATGCCAAATCTGTGGAGTACATCAATTGCATATTTACACTATGAGAGAAAGATATCACCTGGTCTCTGTCATACCTCCAAGCCTAAGAAATAATGCATGAGCCCCAAGTCTTTCATTTCAAACTCTGCAGAAAGCTCCCTCTTAGTCTGAGCTATCAAGTTTTTCTCTCTAGTGAGGAACAAATCATCCACGTATAAGACTAGGATAACTGGATGATTTTGCACAATCTTTATATAAAGATTTGGAACTGTTATGCTCTTGGTGAATCCAAGACTTTGTAGAAAACTATTGATTCTACCATACCAAGCTCTCAATGCTTGTTTCAATCCGTACAGGGCTTTCTTGAGTTTGCACACATCTTTTATCATGAATCACGAAACCTTTAGGTTGCTCAATATATATTTTTTGCTCGACTTCATCGTTAAGAAAACCAGTCTTAACGTCCATCTGGTGAAGTTCCCAACCAAAAACTGCTGCAAGAGAGATAATAATCTTAATTGAAGTATACCTAGCAACTGGAGCAAAAATCTCGTCGTAGTCAATTCCTTCTTTCTGAGAGAAACCACGAGCCACGAATCTTGCCTTGTATTTCTCAATACCGTCATCTGCTGCATGCTTTATCTTATAAAGCCATTTTGAAGTTACTACTAATTTGCCATGAGGTCTAGGAACCACAGTACATACATCATTCTTTAGAATAGAATCATATTATTCATTCATGGCATCTTTCAACACTTGATGTTTGGAGGTTTCAACAAATGTGGAAGGTTCTGAATCAATCAAAGTATTTAAATTAGCTATGGGACCGGAGTACTTATCTGGTTTCTTGCTTTCTCTGAAGGTGCCTTTAGAAGCTTAATGCTATTCTGTTTTTTTCAATATTTCCCGGCACCAGGCTGGTTTCCTTTTAACATGAGGTATCTCCATTGGAAACTCAATGGAGATCCGCTCACTTTGAAAGATAACATGAGTGTGTGTTAAAGATAGAGGGTAGGACTTTATTTATACTTTTAGGCTAAGTTAGGTTAATAGAAATAACAATTAAAAGTAACATGTTTGATTAATATAAATATTAATTAAACATGTTATAATTAAAACATTTAATTAATATTTTTACAATAACCCCTAAAGCAAAAACAAAACCCCAATTAAACACAAACAAGGGTGAAGAGGGTTTGGGAAGGGTGACTGGGTGGCAATACTTGTCCATTCATTCTCAAAGTGACCTTCTTAATTTTATCATCATTGCATATGGGATACATCCCTTATGTGGTCATGCCCCCCTTCAAAGAGGGACATATACCAACAAACACCTAATCAAATACCAGGTGGCCCCAGAACATCTCTGGGGTCTTATCCACCAAGGTATAAGACCAAGGATCAACCCATGCCCCAGGCATGGGTACCCTGGAACATTTCCAGAGGCCCTAGACATATCTAGGGACTTTAACTGCTTGGTCCCAGACCAAAAACCCTAGTCATATACGGGGGGGCCTCTCAGGGGTCTTTACTGCTTGGTCTCAGACCAAGAACCTCAGTCATCTACTGGGGGCCCTTACAAGGGTCTTTTGCCATGGCACTGACTATTTGGTCCCAGACCAAGAACCCCAAGAGTGCACTGGGGGCCCTAGATCTTGGCTAGGGTCTTTGCCATCCTCCCAGAGAATGGCCCTTGCAGCTGCTTGAAATTCAACAATCCAAAACAAGTGTGTAGAGTGCCTTAGGAGCTATGATTTGATGTGACTCCAGAGAAAATTAAGCATGATCCTTGTTTCATCTTTAATGAAGCATTTTGTTTTAATTATATGCTCAGTTTTACCTAAAGCACAATACAATTTGTGAGCTTCTGTAATTTTATTCTATTTAATGCTCTGAAACATTATGTTGAGTGCCCTAGGCACTAGAATTTGAAGTGATTTTGAGGAAAATTGAACCCAATACCTGTTTCTTCTTCGTAGAGACGTTTAATTTTGTTTTATGTCAATTTTGCCTGAAATGCGACACAATTTGCAGGTTTTTGTTATTCTATCCTATTCAATGGTCTAAAACAATGTGTAGAGTGAAAGTCTCACACAAACATATTGAAGAAAATAACATATTTTACACATCGAAAGCCAAGTCGAAGTCCTATGCAATTTGATACCCCTTGAGCCTAGTAAATATATATGGCTAGATTATGCTACAAACAATTTAAAATTTAACTCAAAATCCAATCAAGGACCCCAATCTAAATACTAACCACATAGGTTGGTTGTATGGTTGCTTGAATATTTGAAGGGTGCATGTGTCATGTTGGTTGCAATTCCTATTGCCAAAATGCAGGATTTCCATGAACAGAGTACAATGTCAACTCTGCATACATATTGTTCAAGATGCTGGCTATTGTTCTTGCAGTGAAAATATGTGTTGACACTAACTTGAAACAAGATTTATTGGACTAGACTTAGACCTGCTCCTTAAACAAGGCATTGTAATTGGATTCAAGGTTGAAACCAAAAATCCTAATAAAAAAACGTTCAACAAAGAATCTGGACATCCTTAACTGGCATTTATGGTCAGAAACAAGGTGAACCATAGTGAACTGTGATAGACAATCTGTAGATTAATAATGTTTTAGAGTCGTCAAATAGGGCATTGATGTATCTTAAAAAGCACAAGTTTTACATAACAAATAAGATTTTACCGCAAGATTGTTTCCCACACTAGTCCTTTACATTGGAACCCCTGGAATTGGCGCATAGTTGCACAAATTCTCAAAAACGCTGGAGTTTCTTCCTTAGGCCATCTGTGTGCCTCTGAGTTTTTTTCACTGTGCTCTCCAACTGCATCTATATCCTCATCTGGGCATCTTTCATTTACAGTTTGAGCCTTTTGCTTCAAGCTATTACCAGAGAATTGCGATTTTCTAGTGATTCAGGAGACTACAAAACTAGTTATTCATTTCAAAACTGGGGTGCATGAGTACTAGATTTCAAAACCACAAAACTAGTTATTCATTTCAAAACTGGGGTGTATGGGTAATAGAGCAAGGAAGCAAGTTGCCCCCTTATGCTGAGAATCACTCACATTGATTCTGTGTTAGCTCTTGCAAAAGCCGGGAAAGAAGAGAACAGAAGCAGTAGATTATAGAGCACATCTTTACTTCTCAAACATTATGTCCTTTACCTAATAAAGGTAAGACGGTAGATCCTACAATTGAAGATTGGAATGGATCATATGGGTTATGCAGTTACCAACAAACAATCATTGTAAAAACATTTTTTCTCCACAATAAGGTAAATTAAAGAATATTATGGTAGCCATGGGAACGGCCAAACAGTTTTCTCCGGAACAGGTGGAGAAAGATTGATACTAGTGAAGTCAGTCCTAGAAAGCATTCTGGTCTATTGGCTTTCGATTGCTCCTATTCCTAAGGGATTATTGAACAAAATAAGAAAAAGGTGTTTTAGTTTTCTCTAGACAGGGAAGAGGCAAACAGAGGGTATCCCACTTGTCAAATGGTCAAAGTTAGCAAGGACAAAAGAGGCTGGAGGCTAGGGTCTTAAGAATATATATATGTTTTCAGCCAGGATTTGGCTGCCAAAAGTATGTGGAGATTCTTCTTCAACAAGGGTCTTTGGAACAAAGTAATGTGGTCAAAATATTTCAAAGACAGTTGTATAGAAGACAAAATTAAAGAACTTTCAGACAGTTTAGAAAAACTATTTGGCCGATCCCATGGCCAAAATAAAAAAATTACATTTGGATATTTGAAAAGGTTATGGTTCCTAGACCTGTAACTGAGAAGTGATTACTTCAAAGTTCAATTAGCAGGCAGTTTCAGTGAGCACATTAAGCTCAGGAGATGACTTCCAAAATACCAAATAAAGTAGAACTAATGTAAATATGAAGACTGGTAAGAAGTTGTTGGAGGCACACCACTGCCAATATTATAACTTCCATAATTGGTTGATCCACGAAAAGAGCCAACCCCATACAAAGATTATTGTACACTGTCTGATGGATATAAATGAGATATTGACAGAAATGATGGGTTGCTTCCAACATCATAGGCTGATCGATAGATGCCTTGGCTTCCCCTGTCATATACACCTTGACCAGGTAAATTGTAAGATGGGAAACTGGCCACTGGAGCAGGACGATATAAGTCAGAAGAATTGGAAAGGGCAAAGGCACTGGGAGGGGTAGGTTTAGGGAGCAATGCAGAAGAATTGAAAAGGGCAAAGGCACTGGGAGGGGAAGGTTTAGGGAGCAGTCCAACAGCAACAGCAACAGAAGCAGCACCAGCAATAGAAGCAGCACCAGCAACAGAAGCAACACCAGCACGGGCAAAAACACCAGCACCACTATTAAGACGACCCCGTTTGGTCAGAAACTTAATGGATTTTGCAGTTCTTTTCCTCTTTGACATGGCTTTCGATAATTCACGCGCACGCTTTTGAAGATCTTTAATAGACATTTGTGATTCAAGTTTGTGATCTTCAATGCACTTAATTACAGTATTCAACGAAGCAATTTCTCTCCAGGCTGCATAATTCTGTGACAAGACATGGAAGTGTTCAGAGCATATGTCTGAATAACAAGTTAATATTTTGATAGTTTTATACTGACGAGGGTACATGCCCAGAAAACACATAAGAATAAGCATACCTGTGCATTAACAGGATCTCCTCCCTGTGCATTAACAGGATCTCCTCCCTGTTGTGCTAATTCTTGTGACACTCTCTTTTCATCCTCCAGATATGCCTCCAACAAAGGCACGGGTGGAAACTTTTCTTCAAGTCCAAATGCATAGATAAACTGTATAGCCCCAATTTGCTTTCCACTACTACTCAATTTTTCCACAACATCTGCAAGAAACAAGACCAAACATGTCATAAAGGACCACAATCTACCCATCGGAAGCTCAAAGTGTGGCAAACAACTTCAACAAACCCCACATTGGAAAGGTGACCCAACTTGGTAAGCAATTTCAAAATAATGTAGACCACAGGAGTCAGCAAGTTCAAACTGTTCAAAGAACCTTTCTGCTGAAGGCATACTAAGCATAATAATCATCTGTCTGAAGAATGAAATCATAAGCCAACCAGTATTTATACATAAAGATAAACATCGACTTCTAAACAATTGGGCCAGGGTGGAAACCCTTGCAAAGAAACTCAGCCTCACACTTGACAAGGAGTAGATCCTTTAAGCTTCCATTTTCAAAACCCTACATCTGAAGATCCATAAGGCTCTGAAACCCTTTAAGACAACTCAGAAAATCACAGTTAGTAGGCACCTAATCTTCTGTCAAAAGAACAAATATTTCTCTGAAGAACAAAAATATCAAATGATTAACAATCCAGTCCTTAAATTGGCATTTTTTGAGTGGGGAAAGCTGTAAATAAGCATTCATTTGATCATAGGAAATTAGATGCATAGTTTGAAAAAGGATTTCTATGCATTTGGACAACTAATGTAATAAAATCACAAGCAGACGCCTATAAATGCACCTATTATGGACACAATTACATCAAAATAATGGCTCAACATACTAGCCAATACAAAAACTACTCCTGAATCCTTTGGCCAGTGCCTGCAGAGATAAGTAGAACTGCTCTAAGTGTCATTCAACCCTTCAGCCAACGGTCCATGTCCTTGAGAAGCCTAGTCATGAAGTAGATAATTTAAGCTACTTAAAACTTCTGCCACAGTTCAGTTTCTTACCAAATCAGTTGGCTGATGAAACTGAACTAAGCTAGCTCAACATTTCAGCCAGCTCTCAAGTTCTGATGGGATATTGATAGGTAAAAAGAACTTTGAAACAAACATTCGACAGTTTATCCTTTCTTATTTATATTCTGATTAAAATAATCAGTTTGGTGGAGGGCAATGAGTTTGGGTGGGGTGGAGCTGTGCAAGGAGTTAGCCATCCAGGTAGACGGAGAGTTCTAAGTTAGCCTTTACTTAGACATCATTACCTTCTCACCACCAATCTGGGCCTCTCAATGTGGTTTGTTTCAAACCGATACCTTCTTAGGCATCACCACATCCTTACTAATGGACCAGCAAGCTCAATCCAACCTTATCAGGACAAATGTGCTTCCTTGCTACAGTGATATGATGATATCACTGACTGCCACCAAGAGCACATATGTCAAAAATGTCTGAAAATGCAGAGCATCAGAAGGACTAAACATGAACAACTAACATTGTTTTCTACAATGTTGGGTGCCTACAAAAAGTAGTAACTCAAGTGTTTTAAAAACCAAGCCAAACTGCAACCAGAACCAGCCAGTTTGACCAGTTCACCCCTTGGGGACCCTGAACCAGGTTGTGAACCTGTTTGACCTGTTCAATCAGCTGGTTCGACCAGTTTGACTGGGGCCAAACGAACCAGTTTGACCAGTTCAAACTCTCCATTTGAAAAAAAATTATTAAAATTTTAACAATTTATATATTTTTAGCTAAGTTACCAGGATATGGATACAGATCCAGATATGGATCCACCAGATTTCTGAAAAGCCAAGATCCACCAGGTTTATGAATCAATTCATAAACATAGTCATAAGTTGATTCTGATCCAAGTCTGGACTGACCCTGGACATTTTGAACCATGCAGATAAAAATTCTATCCATTTTAAAGTCCAAATAAAAACTGTGGAAAAAACAAAGTTGTTGCAGCATTTTACCTATACCAGGTTACAAGGTGTCCAGTGGGTTGTAGTTAAGTGGTTAAACCAATGCACTTTAACAGCTCACACCCAGGTTCAAACCCCTTGAGGACATAGCTCTGTTAATTTGGCCAGCAGAGTTAACTACCACATTTGAGATTGGGTGGAAGTCTTGGCATCCTTGACAAGCAACAGATACCAAGTATTTCAACAGATGAGGCCAGGTGCAAATACTGGGGAAATTTGGCAGAATAGACTCTCCAGTTGGGCCATCTAAGCAAAAGGTAGAGTGCATTTCTTAAGAAAGAACCATTTACCAACAAAACAAAAAAGGAAAACCAGGCTGGGAGGGAAGCAACGGGAGATACATATATGCACAGTTCATTGTGAACAGAAGAGAAGATTACTTTAAAAACAAATAGACTGAAACAAACCACTACAGAAACACGGGAAAAACACATTAAACTGCACAAAATAGCGAATTCCAACCCTGGCTGTTAATGAATGGTATAACTTTTATTTTACATATGTAACCTTTGTTGAATTGGGCAGCGGAAGCATAAACAGAACAAAATTTTAATGGCAGAAATAAAGCAAGCAGCAATCACACAATGAACACAGTATTTACGTGGTAAAACCCTTCAAAAGGAAAACATCCACGGGGCAAGGATAATAGGTATTCTTATTGATCAAGGGAGAATTACAACAACCAAACACCGGCTTACAACCTTCCGTACACTCATCCCACACTCTATTTTGCCTCTACGGGCATGCATAGATATACAACATCTATCAAACAGTTACACAAATTGATCACAAACTGAATAAACAGTTGGACAAACTGAATAAACGGTTACACAAACTGATCAAACAGTTACGCATGTCCATATTCTATTTTTAGCTGATTTGATTCAGCGAACTGCAGAGTAGTAAGAGCCGAGAAATCCACCCATATTCCAACAATCGTGGGAAATTAGTTGGCACATTTCAACAATCTCCACCTTGACAACAATTTACCTAATATATCATGCCCAAATTTATCCATCACCTTTCCTGCAAGCCAAGAGAAGCCAAACACCACCGCAACTTCTCTAACAATATTGGTTTCGTGAACATGTCTGCTCAATTTGCTCGAGTATGGACCACTCCACCTCCATCAGTAACCTGCCTTACAAAATTATGCCTTGTCCCATTTTGATACGTTGGATTGTTAGTCAAATGCGCAACACTTTGACAACCACATAACACCTTATCCTATACTTGTCCAAACTTACCCAATAAATCCTTGCATTCATGTGAGGCATAACCTGAGGTAGATCTCCTCTTGTCCAAGTCTCCTACAAGTTCTGAATCAACATAACCATAGACTAAATCATTGCAACCACTATAGGGGATACTCATCATGCCTTTAAGATACCGAAGCACCCATTCCCAATGCTCTTTACCTGGATTTGCCATGTGTCCACTGAGAACACCAGCTGTTGCATGTGAAATATTTAATCTTGGTCATTTCATCGCATACATACTTCCTATTGTACTAACATATGGTATACGAGACAAAACCGTTTCTTCCTCATAACCAGGACATAAACTTGAAGAAAGCTTACAATGGMAAGCTAAAAGGATATTTACCGGTTTCACAATGTTAATATTGAACCTGATCAGTAACTTCTCCATAGACTTTTGTTGGGATAACCACAGCTTACCATTATTTTCGTCTCTATATACTTCTATGCCCAATATTTGTTTTGTTGCTCCTCGATCCTTCATCTGAAATGTCATGTCCAACTTAGCCTTTAACCTGTTGATCTCAATCATGCTTTGGCTTGCAACAAGCATATCATCAACAAATAACATCAAGATAACAAATGTACCATAAACACAATGGGTATAGTTATTTCTTGATAAATTGTGGCTCACCATGAAAGAATCTAACATCTTGTACGCCTAAGTACATTTAGGCCATACAATGATTCCCTAAGTTTGCAAACAAATCCCTCTTTGCGATCTTGAACTACTTCTAATTGTTCCATGTACATATCTCTGCTAATGATGATTTTGTGGGCAGTAGGATCCCACAATCTATATCCCTTAACTTCATAACCATAACCAACAGATATATAAAACTTGCAGAAATTCAAAGATTGTAAGTCTAGAAGTAGCTTACAGTTTACTAGTACCTGCAGCCTCTTCTTGCTCATATGGCCCAGTGCATGATGCCATAAACAAGTAGATGCACTTTCTTTCATAGATACCATCGTTGCTTCACTTATTAAGTTATTTCGGTACTCCCTTCCAGCTTGTAAAGGTTCCCTTCATTACCACTAAACTGCCCTTCGACACTTTCAGTGCTCCACCTTGACCTGTGTATTTGAACCCACTAGAATCCAAAACTCCTAAAGAAATCAAACTCTTTTTAAATTCGTGTACATGTCTAACATCTGTCAACATTCTTACAATATCATTGAACATCTTAATCTTAATGCTCCCAATCCCAACAGTTTTACAAGAAATATCATTTCCCATAAAAACAACACCGTCATCTATAGATTGGTAAGATGAAAACCAACTTCAATGTGAACACGTGATGAGAAGCACCAGAATCTAACAACCATTCTTCTTGATATTGTGAGATACTATAGACAAATAAAACTTCATCAACCATACCTAAACCTGAACTTTCTGCAGCTGAATTCGCTTCCTTTATGGAGTCCTTTTTGGATGCTCGTTGTCTTTTCCAACAATCCTTCTTGAGATGCCCAGATTTTCCACAAAACCAACATTTTCCCTTACCCTTTATGTCTTTTGACTTAGACCTGAATGTTTCACTCGAATCCTCTCCTCTTTCTGTAGATCGACCTCTAGTCACCATTGCTTCTTGATGTGGAAGTTTTTAAACTAGATTTCCTCTGCATCTCTTTAAACAACAGAGCTCCCACAACAATATCATAATTAATGGCGTATGTTTTGCTAAACCACATAGATGTGACTAAATGATCTCAAGATTCAGGTAATGGACACAATAGCATGACTAATTTGTCCTCATCTTCGTATTTTACATCCATACCATTTAATTGACAAATCAGGGTATTGAAAACATTTAAATGATCAACAATTTTTGTACCTTCTTTCATCTGTAAGCAATACAACTGCCTCTTCAAATAGATTTTGGTCATCAAGGAATTTGTCATGTAAAGGCTTTCTAGTCTATTCCATAAGCATGTCATTGTCTCCTCTCCAATGATATTAAACAGAACTTCATCTACTAAACACAAACGAATGGTATTGAGGGCTCTTACATCCAGATCTTTTGAATCCTCGTCTGTCATGCTTGTCAGTTTCTTTGTCTTGCCCGCCAACACCTTTTGCAATCCTTGTTGCACAAGCAGATCCTACATCTTGAGCTTTCATAGCTAAAAGTTATTCTTGTTGTTGAATTTCTCCACCTCAAACTTTGAACTCTGCACTTCTTCCATTAGCACAAACTCCCAAACCACAGCTAATAATAAACCAAAATGTTTTTTTAATAAGGAAGAATTATCTTATTTCAAAGTTTAATAAAAAAAGGTTTAAGCCAAACAATATTTAAAATATATATATTCCTTAAAACCTTTTAAAAATTTCACATTTTAAACAAATAACCATCCACCCTCTTAAAAATAAACATCCACCTCATTTATTTATAAAAGGCAATCATTTATAAATCCACCCATTAACTTAAAGAGATCCTTTATGAGATATATCTTGTGCTTAATGTAAAATCGATCATTCATACCTCGTGTTCCAATTCTTCATAAAATATATATTGTGCTTAAAAAATCCGTTATGCATATACCTCGTGTTGCATGATGCAACCAAAAGTCCACTTTAATACTTCTATTTACAGGTATCGCTTCTTTCGCAACTGGTCAGCAATGAAAACTGGTTATCGCGCCCTCCGAACCGATTTACCTACGATAGGTTAGAAACTATCTCCCCTATGCACCAAATTCGTCCTCTTCCAGCACGTGGCATACAAATAGAACTCTTTCAGTGCGTGGATCTCCCAATGACTCTCTTAAACTCACACAAATCCGCTCAGCTCGGCTAACATGCTCTGATACCACTTGTTGGGCAGCGGAAGCATAAACAAAACAAGATTTTAATGGCAGAAATAAAGCAAGCAACAATCACATAATGAACACAGTATTTACGTGGTACAACCCTTCAAAAGGGAAACATCCACGGGGCAATGATAATCAGTATTCTTCTTGATCAAGGGAGAATTACAACAGCTAAAAATCGGCTTACAACCTTCCTTAAACTCATCCCACACTCTGCTTTGCCTCTACGGACATGCATAAATATACAGCATCTATCAAACAATTACACAAATTGATCAAACAGTTACACATGTCCATATTCTATTTTTAGCTATTTTGGTTCAGCTAACTGTAGAGTAGTAAGAGCCGAGAAATCTACCCATTTTGCAACAATCATGGGAAATTAGTTGGCACATTTCTCGGCTCTTACTACTCTACCAACTAATTTCCGACAATTGTTGGGATATGAGCGGATTTCTCGGCTCTTACTACTTTGCAGTTAGCGGAATCAAAACAGCTAAAAATAAAATATGGACATGCATAACCGTTTGATCAGTTTGTGTAACCGTTTAATCAGTTCGTGACCAATTTGTATAATTGTTTGATAGATGTTGTATATCTATGCATGCCCGTAGAAGCAAAGCAGAGTGTGGGATGAGTGTAAGGAAGGTTGTAAGTCAGTTTTTGGTTGTTGTAGTTCTCCCTTGATCAATAAGAATATTGATTATCATTGCTCCATCGATGTTTCTCTTTTGAATGGTTTTACCACGTAAATACTGTGTTCATTGTGTGATTGTTGTTTGTTTTATTTATGCCATTAAAATCTTGTTATGTTTATGTTTCCGCTACCCAACAAGTGGTATCAGAGCAAGTTAGCCGAGTTGAGCAGATTTGCGTGAGTTTAAGAGAGCCATTGGGCGATCCACGTGCTGGACGAGTTCAATCTGTGTGTCGTGTGCTGGAAGAGGACGAATTTGTTGCACAGGGGCGATAGTTTCTAACCTAATGTGGGTAAACTGGTTCAGAGGGCACGATAACTAGTCTTCATCGTTGATCAATTGCGAAAGGAGTGATACCCGTAAAAAAGAGGTATCAAAGCAAACTTTTGGTTACATCATGCAACACGAGGTAGATGCATAGCAGATTTTTTAAGCACGACATATATTTTATGAAGGATCAGAACACGAGGTATGAAGGATCGATTTTACATTAAGCACAAGATATATCTCATAAAGGATCGCTTTAAATTAATGGGTGGAGTTATAAATGATCGACTTTTATAAATAATGAGGTGGATGTTTATTTTAAAGAGGTGGATGGTTGTTTGTTTAAAAGGTAAATGTTTTAAAAAGTTTTAAGGAATATATATTTTAAATATTGTTTGGCTTAAACTTTTTTTCGATCAACCTTGAAATAAGATAATTTCTCCATATTAAAAAAAAAAACTCGGTTTATTATAAGTTATGGTTTGGGAGTTTGTGCTAATGGAAAAAGTACAGAGTTCAAAGTTTGAGGTGGAGAAATTCAATGGCAAGAATAACTTTGAGCTATGGAAGCTCAAGATGCAAGATCTGCTTGTGCAACAAGGATTGCAAAAGGCATTGGTGGGCAAGACAAAGAAACCGGCAAGCATGACAAACGAGGACTGGGAAGATCTGGATGCAAGAGCCCTCAATACCATTTGTTTGTGTTTGGCAGATGAGTTTTGTTTAACATTGTTGGAGAGGAGACAACAACAAGCTTATGGAACAAACTAAAAAGCCTTTACATGACAAAGTCCTTGACGAACAGAATCTTCTTGAAGAGGCAGTTGTATAGTTTACAGATGAAAGAAGGTACAAAAACTGTTGATTGTTATCACTACGTAAATTGCCCTGGCTATGAAGGCAAGTCACAGAGGCAACCACAAACCAACTTGAGGTTGGAAGCTATCCCTTCCAACCCAAAGAGGGCTCTCTCTTTCAAATGAATCACTGAAAGGATTGATTTGGTTTAACTCAAAGGCTAGATCTCTGATTTAAAGAAAATTTAAAGAGTTGGTGGCAGAGAAAATGGAAGGTCCATTGGGCATGGAGTCATGGAGTCAGAGATCAATGATGATTTTATGGACACTTGGTCAATTGGAAAACTACTATTCAAAGGCAAAGTAGAAAGCACTTCTTCAAGCTGATAAAATGCCATTGTAGTTGAAAGGTTGAAGAAAAAGCAAATAACCCCTTAGGGCATCTATCAAGGATGAATTCCAAGGTGATTTCAGCAGAAGGAAAGAGGGAAATACATGTAGCAGAGCACCAGATATAGATGAATTCTGATACAAATATCTCACTTAAACATCAAAGAAGAAATACATTAATACAAACTGATAAACAAAGGAAAAACATTCACAGTAGATACACAAGCATGAAAGTACAATCACATGAATCTCTGAAGTGATATTCCAGGTACTTCTGGTCCAACAAGCTTTCATTAATCTCAGAAAAATCAAGTTTACAGCATGCACACAAGAATAGCTCCCTCACACACTCACCAACCCCCCTTTTACTTACAAAATGCTTGCTTAAATAGCAAAAATAATAACAAAAAATGTTCCTAATGTGCTGGAAAGAAAATCCATTCAAATCATAAGAAATAAACTAAAACAAATGTAGTTGCAAAAGCTGTCAAATCGCTGAGTTTGCTGATGTCAAATCTCCTTGGTATCTGGAACTATCTTTCGCTAATGAATCCCCTGCCACCTGTGCATTCGATCCTCTTCATTTGAGGTAGAAATTGGTTGCAAAATAAATCTCGGGCTGCTGAGGATGCTGACCATAAAGTTGCCACCTCATTTTCTCCTTATGCCAAGTATCCTTAGGATATCTTTGACCAACTAGTACTGCTGATTTTTTGGCCTTAAAAATCTGAAATTTGCTGAAAATTGGGAGTCGATCTTGACTCATTAATTACAAGATAATAAGATGACAAAGATATGATTTGAACTCCTTGTTTGATGCTTATTGACCTTGACAACCATGTGGATGAAGTGGCATGCTCTGCTGGCTCGAATAGGCTAACTTGGAAATGACATAACTGCCTTGTCAAAGTTGTGCAGCAAGGCTACTGTGCAACAAAAAACTACAGGAAATTGCGCAGTGATGTTGCGCAGCAATGGTTCTTTGATTAGGCCTTGGTTAACCATATTGTACCAGACTGGCACGACATTGCCTACTGGGATTACTTGAAAACCAAGCCCAAGAATACCATTAAATTTTGTAGCTTCCACACCAATTAATCTAACATCTTTGTCATCAACAAATTTATAAAACAATCTCATTGCATTTGAACCACCTCCAACACAGGCAATCAATATATCAAACTTTCAACCCCATTTTTCTATCACTTGTTTCCATTTTCCTTAACCAATCACTGCATGAAACCTTCTTACCAACATTAGGTATGAATGTGGGCCTGCAACTAATCCCAATATACAGTGTGTGGTCTCTGAATTTGTAACCCAGTCATGCATTGCTTCTGAAGTGGTATCCTTAAGTATAACTGTACCAGAATGTGCTGGTCGCATCTCAGCTCCAAGAAAACACACTTGAAAGACATTTGTATCCTGCCTTTCCATATCTTGGACACCAATGTTAACAGCACACAGTAAACCAAACCACGCACAGACAGTAGTTGTTGATGTTGTTGCCATATTTTATTGACAAATTCTGCACTAAAATCAGATTTGCTAGGCAGAGGAGCCTTCTGTAAATTTAAATCATTTGTAAAACCTTTATGCAAAGAATGATTATCTTTGTTTGAAGTAAAATTTTATACAAACATCAGCAATATCACCAGATAAATGAAGATTTACCATGGGAGGACTTAAATATATATTCTCAATAACACCTCCACTTAAAAAGCAGCCTGCATCATAGCTTCACAAGCTATATCCTCATTGGTGTAAATGCTCTTGCAGAGTATCTTTCCATTAAAGAAGTCCTGCAACCATTGTTGTACCCACGTTTTTGTATAATTATTAATTCTAACATTGGCAAGCATTAACCAAGCCAAGCGCCATATAGAATAATTTCCACTTCCTAATCTGTGTAAACTCTGCATTGTTGTGACAGCTTTACCACTTTACTTGATAGAATGGAGGTCATAATCAGCACAAGACATCTGCAGATATATCATATCCATGCAACCATCTAATAGTTGTAGTCAATCTATCATTGAGATCGTAGCATACAAATTTATAGAGTAAACACTCGGCACTCCATTTCCCAATTTTTTCTGCATTGAACTCAAATACTCAAGACAATTGCTTTTCCTCATATGACTTAGAGCACAAGCGGCTGCAGAAAGAGAATTGAAGAGCAAGCAAGAGAATTTCAGTTAAATAGATGCAGACTTCCAAAGTTTATATATATGTCATTGTTTATCCAGAGACGCCTGCATTCATAGATTGTGGGGTTGAGGAAACCGAGTCCATAGGCTGGTTGTCCTGAGCAAGCCCCAAAACTATTAGAACTGTCCTTGGAAGAACTGGACATATGCTGGGTTGGCACTCTTGTGGACGCCCATCTAAATACATAGTCGCACTGCTAGATATTCCAAAACGCCCCTTATTGAATCTTCGTTCATTCATCTTGACCTTCTATTACTGCTGCGAGCTCGTCAACTAACTGCTGTGGGTGCATAATCCTTTTGTCTTTGGCTATATACCTGATAAAGAGTTTTCTGAGCAGAAAACGATTTTGCCTTACTACTTATAGCAGAGCATCTGTTATACTCTGTGTTGGATTTGTTGGAATTCATATGGGCACTATGTGTTTGATGACGCGCTCTCTGTGTTGATGATTGCAGATTCATGAGACATTCTCCAGGTCGTTCTCCTCTGGACTGAGTTGAGACGATCTGTGAGAATGCCCATGTAATGGGGGAGGCATACTCCTCTGAACTGAGTTGAGATGACGTGTTCGGTCTCTTGTCGTGCTCCTCGGGACTGAGTTGAGATGACTTGAGATGGTCTCATGTCGGACTCCTATGGACTTGGTTGAGTCGACTGGAGATGGCTCTCCAGATAGTACTTCTATGGATTTAGTTGAATTGATCTGTTGAGGGTGATGTCCCTGTGGTTGAGCAAATGTGGACTTGTCCCTAGTGGCAGAGCACTAGAGGATGTGTGAGAGATCCTTCCTAATATTGTCTAAGAGTAAGATTATTGTGAAGGGTACAAGTCGGCCCCACCATGTAAAGATAATTGTTGAATTTAAAGCAGCTGCAAGAGCCATTCTCCGGGAGGATGGCAAAGACCCTAGCTGAAATCTAGGGCCCCCAGTGCACTCCTGGGGATTTGGTCTGGGACCAAACAGTCAGTGCCATGGCAAAAGACCCTTGTGAAGGCCCCCAGTAGATGACTAGGGTTCTTGGTCTGGGACCAAGCAGTAAAGACCCTTGTGAGGGCCCCCAGTAGATAACTGGGATTCTTGGTCTGGGACCAAGTAGTTAAAGTCCCTAGATAGGTCTAGGGCCCCTGGACATGTTCCAGGGTACCCATGCCTGGGGCATGGGTTGATCCTTTGTCTTGTACCTTGGTGGATAAGACCCCAGAAATACTCTAGGGCAACCTAGTCCTTGATCAAGTGTTTGTTGGTGTATGACCCTCTTTGAAGGTGGGCATGACCACATGAGGGATGTATCCCATATGCATTGATGATAAATTTAAGAAGGTCACCTTGAGAATTATATGGACATGTGTAAACCCCTCCTAAACCCTCCACCCTTGGTTTTGTTGGGCTTGAGTTTGTCAGGGGTTTGTTTGTATTTTTAGGGGTTAATACTAAGTTGCACGAAACAGGGAAACGATACGAAGTTTCCGAAACAGATACGATATGAAACAGGCCCTCAAAAAATGGAAACGTCGGGGGAAACGCCGTATATATATATATAGTTTTAAAAAAAATAAAGCATTATATTGCAAGAAAAACATAATGATATACATAAATGACATTTTAGAAGGAAAACTACCTAATCCTAGCCTTAAAATATGGTAGAAAAAGCTTAA
>ML778285.1:776904-795426 GCA_009831015.1 Picea engelmannii
GACCATCACAATTAAATCTGGCCATCATGCGTGGCTTTAGTTTCCATCAAGTAACCCTATGTGGCTTGAAAATCAAAGTTAATATAAGTTTGTGAAAAACAAAATAAGTTAAAAAAAAATCTTAAAAAATGTAAGTTTCAAACATTGTGCCTTGTTACTAACATATATTGTCTCAATGATCTCATGATGTATATCACTAGTTTGAAAATTCATTAAAATGTAAGGTTTGGGGTTTGTGTTACATAATTTAAGTGATTTGCATTTTATGTTCAAATGTAAGGTTTGTGTTACAAAATTTAAGTGATTTGCACTTTATGTTCAAGTAGTTTACAAGTTTAATTAACAAACTATATATAAGTTTTTTTTTTAAACTATACATTTATTGTGTATCGATAAGTGAGTGGGTTTATGGTTAAACTAAACTAATATCTACAAATCGGTAGTACGAGAAGGATCTATATAGATTGTAGTTTTCCCAAATATTTTGTATTTTTTCTTATTTTTTAAGATGACTAATTAATATTTGAATTCCATTTTTTACACCTTTATGTTTGGAATAAAAAAATTCTCTTTTGATTAATTAAAATAAAAATAGAAATACTCTTTTAAACATTCACATGTATCCCAATTTTTTTTTTAATGGTTGTGTCATGTTTAAGAAATCGGTTTTTCTTTGGGTGTCTTCACTACTAGAGAGAGAGAAAAATGTATAAATTGTAAACAAAAATAAAAAATTACAGTATGGAAATAAAAACAGGAAATTATTTGCCAAGGGATAGAGGATTTAATGATGAATTTGATAGCGACAACTCCACCACCTTCCATGGAAGAGATGAATGGATGTCATCCCTTGGAATTTACAACTCCATGAAGACATGCAAAAATGATGAAGGCTTGTTGACTTTGAAACTCTTGATCAAGGGTTTAAATTACCTTGACTAAGGGCTTAAGCACGTGCTTTAGAGACCCATGATTGAGGTCCTAGGTTGACTTAAGTTCTCTTGAGGTTTTAGGGTCTCAATCGAGCTCTTGAAATATTGATCAAGGGTTTATAACCTTGATCGATATGATCCCTCAATTAAGGGTCTGTAGTGACCATTTTTTCCCTCCCCACTTGCCAAAAAGTGTGATAGAGATGCATAGATTTATGCATATTCCATAGCCCACTTAACATGTTTTTTTCCCCATAGCCCACTCAACATGTTTTTTTCCTGTGAAATGAATTAAAAAACTTTTAGAAGTTAGATTAAAACGGATAAAGTTGTTCCCATTGCCTATAGTAAGTTTCTAAATTAAATTAATCATTTATAGTTTTATGATATAACTTTTTATTTTTCATGATCGAATTTTATATATGATTATGATATAGTTATTGCAAATTAGATAATGATTGATTACTTTCTATATGATAATGATTAACCCTCTCAATTTTTGTGGACTATTTTCTTGGAAGTGAGATACGTTGAATTAGGTGTCAAATATGTATAGCATAAATGTGATTTTGATACAAAAATAAAAATAAGGCACACTATACATGTGTAATTCCAAGACTAGAATGTAAGCAAAGAAAATCATTGAATTTAATGTATTAAACCATAAATAGTTCAATTTAAATCACTTTTAATACGATTAATGCTATAAGCCATTGCAACTAAATTGTACTTGATGGTCATCAAAACTAAATATAATGTCATCAAAACTAAATTGTACCATCATTTGTGCCTTTAGTTTCAATCAAGTAATCCTTTTTCCAGCAGAAATTTGCACTTATATAAAGTTTATATAAAAAGTCAATACAAAAAATCAACTTCTTTGTTGCATCAAGCACAAATGAACTAGCCTAACTGAGAGCTCAAAGGGGACAAACGAAAAGCTACATACCCGCACTTATCAAACTAACAAAAACATACTTGACTGCGAGCTAATACGCTTTGACACCTAAACCTGGAAAAAGCATCTCAAAAAAGATTCAAACACAAGGTTGCACCCACGAGCCCATCCTCCACTCAATGATATGAAATTTTTCCTTCCGGAAGGAGGAGAGCTTTTCAGATAATTCATCTGCCTCCTGATTATAAATCATGTAGGTATGGGTGAAATGTAGCAAAGAGAAATCTTTCTAAAGAGTCTGGATCTGATCTTGCCAGCATAATAGATCACAAACCTAGAGGGCACAACTATGATTCAACCAAGCAATAATAATATTGGAATCTCCAAACACCTGGAGGTCATAGATGTGCAAATGAGTAGCTAGAGTGAGCAGAGTCCACACCCCCAGTAATTCAGCTCTGGTATTTGAACTAGGTCCGAAGTTTAACATCCACTTAAAAATTGTGTGTCAGTTAACCCTGATGATACCACCTGCACCACTAAATTGGCCCCTACCTTGGGTTACCCCATCAAACCAACCCACTGGAAACCCTTTGATTATGGAGGGAGGAGCTTTTTCCGCAATTGTTGGCTGAAGAAGAACCTTAGAAAGACCTAGCCAAGCCCTGATCATGTGAAATACCGAGGTCGTTGAGGCCCTGCCATTCTCAAATATAACCAGGTTCCTTTCTAGCCACAAGTTCCAACAGATTAAGGAGGGAAGCATGTGCCACTTAGGGTGATTATGGCATCAATCTTTAAAACAAGAAGTCAGAGAGGAACGCCGCCAGGGAGCATAAATTTTAAGAAAAGCCAAAGAATATTTCCAAGCCTGCTGTGAAAACCTACAATGCAACATCAAGTGGAGTGAAGTTTCTGAATCCAAAAGACAGAGCGCACACATGTTGGGACTTGAAAAAGCTCCTATGTTGAAGAATGTCCCAAGTGAGGATCTAATTTTCTAGTAATAACTAAGAGATCAATTTGATCTTTGGTGCAAGATCCCATTTCCACATCGAGTTATGCCACCAATTCTCACTACGACTCTAGAGCTTTGTGGATAAGGCTACATATGCATTCTTAGCAGAAATGATCCCAAAATTATTTCCCCCGGTCTAGATAAGTTCATATAGCTGATATGTTAAGGTGATGCCTGCCTGGTCTAGGTCTCTGATAAAATCAGTCCATTCGACCGCTTCTGCAACTGTCAACCCCACCTCCACGACTGACTTCCAGCGAGATAAAAATGCACCTTGTCTTCCCAAGGCCGTCAATTGAAAGAGGAAGTGTAGGCCCCTACTCTTGAGCGAGCAAATGAGACCAGGAGAAAGGAAGGAGTCATGTCCCAGTCCAATGATAGAGTCTTCACCAATTCTGATAGAAAAACCTGAACCAGGCTTCCAAGCGAGCCAATGTGTCACCATTGGAAGAGACTTTAAAAGACATCTCTTGAAAAAGGAAAAATTGTGAACTCTTTCATTAGATCTTCTAAGCCAAGCGACCATTGTGAGGGGAGAGAGGTACTTATGTAATAAAACTCGATGCTAGAGCCCCTCCTTCATCAAACACTGCCACAGGTTGTTTGCTGACAACACCTTACTAAACACCAACAGGTTCTTAACTCCCCACCCACGTAGGCCTTTGGCTTAGCTAAAGTTTCCCACTTGAAAAGATGGACATAGGTCTTCACCCCACTACCTGACCACAAAAAATTAGACACCAACTGGTGAATTCTATTGATAATTAAAAGAGGAATAATAGTAGTCGGCATCCAAAACACTGGAAAGCTTTGTAAAACTGCTTTGATCAATACAAGCCTCCCTCCCAACGCCATCCAGTGATGGCACCAAAGACCAATTCTCTTTTCAAATTTTAAGATGAGCCATCTCCAATCCTGAACTTTGTAATTTCCAGGCATGAGAAAGAATCCCAGATATCTAAACCCCTCGTTCAGATCCACAAACTTGAAAGGGAGCAAAGACATGAAACTACACAATTCAACTTTCGTTAATCCAAAGAAATGAACATACGACTTATGAGGATTCAATACAATACCATAAGCACTCTAGAAGACAAACATAATGGAAACAATTTTCCTTCAATCGAAGACCTTAGCACTGGTCATTATCAAAACATCATCAACAAACAGTAAAATGAAAATCTTAATGAGCCTCGAGACCTCAACCCCATACACTTTACCCTCGGTGTGCGCCTGCCTTATCAATAATGTGAGGCCCTCCATGACTAGGATGAACAAAAGTGGGGAAAGCAGGCATCATTGCCTTAGCCCACAACCACTCTGGAAAAAGGAGGTTGGCCCCCCATTTATCAATATAACAAACATCGTTGTATTAACACAACTCACAATACACTTTGTGAGAAGAAGGTTGAAGCCTATCCGGAGGAGGATCAACTTGAGAAAATCCTAGTTCACACAATTGTAAGCCTTCTGGAGGTCCAACTTTAGTAGTAAAGCTTTCAAATTTTTTGACTTGATACTATGAAGGCACTCCTGAGCAGTACCAACATCATCCAGAATCTGTCTTCCTTTAAGAAAACCCAATTGTTCCATAGATAAGAACTTTGACAGAAGCGGTTTAATCTTGTATGCTATAATCTTCATTATAATTTTGTAAGCAAGGTTACACAGGGAAATAGGACGATAATCCCCAAAAGTTGTGGGCTTGTCCACCTTAGGAAGCATAACAACGAAAGTTGAATTTAGAGACTTTGGCATCGGACCAAACCATCTAGACTCTTCCACTGCCTCCATAATGTCAAACCCAATCAGATCAAAGTAACAAAGAAAAAATTATATCGTCCACCTGTCTGGTCCAGGGCTTTTGTCCCTAGTAAAACTCTTCAAAACAAGAATGAGCTCTTTAGTTGTATAAGGTTTTTCCATTTCCAAAACATCCCTCTCTGTAAGGAACCTTGGGTAAAGATGCATTGTGCTCACTTGATCACGTATAGAATTTTGCCCCAATTTTGCATACTGGGATTTGAAATGTTTCACAGCTTCATCCTCCAGATCCCTCTGACCAGAGTGGCTATATCCATTTCCATCYAGAATCTCGCAAATCACTTTGTTGTTTTTCCTATGGTTGGTGTAACGATGAAAAAACTTAGTGTTTCGATCACCCCTTAAGAGCCAGGTGGTTGTACTCTTACGTCTCCATTCTTCTTCTTCGTCAATCAAGAACTTTTGTTGAATATATTCAAGCTCTTTAATTTGGACATCCACCTCCGCTCCAGTACTCCCATTTGATTTATCAAAATAGTATTTCTTGAGGGCTTCCTCTATTGAGGCTACCTCCAGGAGTCTCAAATTTTTTTGTGCTTTTCCCCAACTAATAGCTTTGTGTTTAAGAACCTTTAATTTCCGAACCAATATTCTAAGGGTCGAAGGTTCCTCATCAAACTTTGAGGAATTCCAGACCTCTTGGACAACTTCGGTGAAGCCCTTCACACCCAACCAGATGGGAGTCAGTTTGAAGGGGAAAGCCACCTTCCTGTAGGTATCGTCAAACTAGAGAACAACCGGAGCATGATCCGAAACAAAGGGGCAGGTCAACCAAGATTTGTATCTCCCTAYCGACGATACCAGCTCTTCCGACATATACACCCTATCCARCCTTTTAGCAATGCTCATTGCCCCACCTCTTCCAATTCTCTAAGTAGGCACACAAACACTCGAAGCAACCTCAAGCAATCCTAAAGTTTGAAAAAGTTCTATAAAAAAACCAGACAGAGGATCTAACCGAGTAGTGCTCCCCCACACTTCGTCAGATGAGACTGCAAAGTTTAGGTCTCCAACGAGAATAAGGTTATTTGTGGCAAGAATCCCACTGTGAACCATCGATTCCCAAAAGGTGTTTCTACTAGTACAGGCCCCATAACAATTAAGAAGGGTGAACGACCAATTATCCCCCTCAAAGAGCCTTCCAAAAGAATACCAACATAAGTAACAAAGAGGGAAAACTTAAAGAAAACATGGTTCCACGCCACACAGAGGCCTCCAAACTGACCCACAAAGTCTACCGTAGAATAGAACCAGCTAGGTCATAGTTTAGACACAAAAGCTCAAGCTTTGGAATTATCAACCATCGTTTCTTGGAAAAACACAATATTTTGGAAAAATGCAACTCAAAAGTATACAAAGGGAGGCTATTTTAGGAGCCCATGCATCTCCCCTCAAGTTAAGAGAGAGAAGAATCATTATTTTTCCTTGGCGAGGGCTTTGATTCCTCTAAGAGCCCCTTGTTCAGATAAGATACTACCATGGATGATTGTGTCCCCTTGAACTTCCTGAGCCTTCCTGCACACACTCCTCGTCTTAAGAGGAGAGACATCCCTTCCCAGACCCCTAGACTAGGCCTCCTGCTTTGAGTCACTGCATATACTCGAATACTCTAGCCCCTCCTTGCCAACTGAAGGTTCTCCCTCGTGACGAACAACCGAGCACCCAAGATAAGTGGGAAGGGGTTGTTTTGTGACTGAATCTATGATGGAAAGAACCAGAGACTTGAGAACAACCCCCAAGGAACTATGTTCCGAAACCAGGGCCTGCTTCCCTAACAGAGCCCTCCCCAACCCAGCCTTTACGAGAAGGAATCCCTCTTCCCCAGAACATGTGCGGGGAGAGAGAGAAGACTGGTCTAGTTTATCCGTGATTGTTTCCCCATCAATAGAAAAGTTAGCCGCTTCCCTAGCCAACTCTCTGAAGGGGCTCTCAGAAGAGGTGTTATTCGGGGAAACTGATACCGGGGAGCTCATAATCATATTTAACCTTGCCATCTTAGAAACAATCAACGAAGAGAAAATGGAGGGACAAAGTTTATTAGTTTTGCCTGCTTCATAAGCTAGATCTAGAGTAAATCGAGTTTCCTCCTCCATGGAGAAGCCTTCCCCACTCCAAAATGAGTCCACACCCGAGGAATCGCAGGGAACCATCTTCCTCAACATAGACGATTTTGATTCTTTAATCGTGACAAACCTAAGGAACTCATTTCGAATATGACCTGTATGTCTATAGAGACATCATCAGAAGGGGAGACCTAGGTAATCTAGTCTTTGGCCAAAAACCCTCCCTCCCCACTCAATATCCAGTGCTTCTAAGAGACGAGCATGTACATATAGTTCAACCAGAACCCTCCCCAAATGCCTATTCTCTCCTTTAAGTAACCCTTCGTCCACAGAAATGAATCGACCTAGTTCATTACCTATGGAAGTTAGTGCCCCTTCATTCCAAAGCTGAAGCGATAGTCCAGGGAGAAGGACCCAAACATTCCTAAACTGGAAATACTCAGACAAAGGATCAAAACCCACTCTCCATCTCTTCAACATAAGGCTTCCTCTATTTATGACCCAGGTGGACTGTAAAATCTTCATGGAGTCGTCAGGATATTTGAAAATAAAGCAGTACCAACCCTTAATCGAGGTCACCGTCTCCAGAATATAACCTAGTAAAGGAACCCATGTATTTGACACCCATTCAGGGAGACCCTGTCTATTCAAAGCTCTGTAGGTAAAACTACCAACCAACGCACATAGAGCCATGTTGCAAGCCTCTTCCAACCCAATATCCCCCCAAGAACCATCTTTTGTATGCCCCTCTTCAATTTCCAAGGTTTGGTTCTTTTTCACTCCCCTCGACCCTGTTTAGAAGGCTCTCTATGACTGCCTAAAAGGTCTCTCTCACCAAAAGGAGAACCTTTCTCTCCCTCAATCAAGGGACAACCATCAATACATAGGCTTGTAATTCTGAAGGTCACATGTGAGACTTCATCAGTCTACGTACCTTTTGCTATAGAACCTATAGCCCTTGAGGTCTCCTTTAGTGGCCCCTCTTCCTTACCCAAATCTGACCTCTTACTGACAAGCCTATCCCTTATTTCTCCATTCCCTAAACTTAGCTCATCAACCGAGGTGAAGAGGCCTGCTTGTCTCCAAAAAACCTCGTCATCCTCTCTCATCATGGCCCTTACTTCATCCTCCATAATGTAACCAAAAAATTCTAGCTTTGAAAAAGCCTCCTAAATCTGTCATCTACCCTCCTGACCACTATTTCCCCTTACCTCAATCTCCGAGACTCTTCTTCTAACTAATCTCTCTCAATAAAGTAATCATATGTGGTCTTAAAATCAAAGTTAGTATAAGTATATGAAAATAATTCTAACTCATTTTTTTTTTCAAAAGAATGCAAAGTTTCTAACATTGTACATTAAATACTAATACCTATGTTTTGGTGATACCATGTGGTCATTATCTTCTCAAAAATCTCATGATGTGTACTGCTAACTTGAAAATTCATTAAAATGTAAGATTTGTGCTACAAAATTTAAGTGATTCGTATTAAGTGTTCAAGTAGTTTGCAAGTTTAATTCACAAACTACATACATAAATTGTTTTTTCAAAACAATATATTCAATGAGTATCATCTAGTTGGTGGGTATGAGGTCGAACCGGTATCTACACATGTTCGAGAATGATAGATTGTACAAGAAGGATCTACAAAAAAAATGTAGTTTATGCCTTTTTTTTTTCTTCTAGAATATGTATTTTCTATTATTTTTATAAGGCAACTAATTGATATTTGAATTGCACTTTATATAACTGTATGTTTGTAACAAATTTGTTTCTCTTGATTACTTAAAATAAAATAAAGAAACACCCTTTTTAAACATCCACGTGTATTCCAAATATTTTTTATAATTTTTTGCTCATGTTATTTTTGAGATATTAATTTTTATGTGGTCACCTTCAATATTCAAGAGAAAAAAATAGTGTATATGTTTTAGAACAAAATAAAATAAAAATATAGTGTGGAATTGGAAATGAGAAAATTATATGTTATTGGATAGAGAATTTAATGATGAATCTACTAGCAATTTTGTCACCTTCCATGAAAGAGATGAATGGATTGCATCCCCTTCAAGTTGAAACTCCATGAAAACCTACAAAAATGAGGAAGACTTATTGACTTTTAAACCCCCAATCAAGGGCTTAAGCATGTGTTTTAGAGACCCTCAATTGAAGTCCAAGTTTGAATTAAGTTCAGTCAAGGATTTAGGTTCTCAATGAAGCTCTTAAAACCTTGAGGTTCTAAGTCAAGCTCTTAAAACCTCAATTAATAGTTTATAACCTTGATCAACGGTCTACAAAGACCTTTTCTTCCCTCCCTGCTTGCCAAAAAGTGTGATAGAGATTCATGGATTCATCCATATTTCATAACACCCTTAACATGTCTTTTCTCATTATTAGATAGTGAAATATTTTAAACAAATTTTAAACTATATTAAAAAAAATAAAATTGTTTCCATGGCTTATAATAAGTTTATAAATTTAATTAATTATTATAATTTTACAATTTTTTTTTATACTTCAATTTTATAAATAATTATGATATAATTGTTGCAAATTAAATAATGATTGCTTACTTTGTATATGATTATGATTATCTCTCTCAACGGGTGTTGACTATTTCTTGGGAAGTGAGATGCATTTAATTAAGTGTTAAATATGTTTAGTATATATGTGATTTAGGTAAAAAACAAGGGTTGCATGGTAGCTTAGTCCCTGCCAAGTAGATTTGGAAATGGAGATGATAACTGACACCCTATAATTATTGATGATGATGATTACTGCGAAACATGAACAATATGTTAACTAGGGGCTAGTTTCATAGTCTTAAAAGAAATCAATTTGTAAAGATTTTAAATGAAAAAAATTAACACCGATAACTATACCGTCAGAAAGGTCCCCGAGGTGTAGGACAGTCGATGACGGAGTGTGTTGTTAAGCCACTCTGTGATGTTAAAGTCACCGGTTCGAAACCTGCGGGGACAAAAAATCCAACCATGTTAAGGGTTGGTGTGGCTCAGGCCGAGTGCGATCCCCGGGTGATTTTGACGGCTTAGATGCCCCTGAGTCGCGATTTCTCAAGCCACAGGTTAATCGCGTAGCCAACAGGTCCCGCAAAAATTAACAAACCAAAAAAAAAACTATACCGTCAGAAAGGTCTCCATGGTGTAGGGCAGTCGGTGAGGAAGTGCATTGTTAAAGCACTCCGTAAGTGAAGTCATCGGTTCAAAACCTCTGGGGACACCTCAAAATCCAGTCATGTGAAGGGCTGGTGCAGTCTAGGCCGGGTGCAATCCCTGGGTGATTTTGACGGCTTAGATGCCCCTTGGTCGTGGCATCTCAGCCACAGGCCAATCCCGCAAGTCAGGGATATTTAGCCAAAAAAAAAAAAAACTATACCGTTAGAAAGATTGGATTTCAAAGAATTCGACCTAGACTCACAAGGAATGGAGGAAGACGTGCTGCTCCATGACACTTAGTTTATATATTTGTCATATGCCCTATTGGCCAGGATCTCTTACCACATTTTTACTTTGATGTGGATGTTGTATAGTTTTGGGATTAACCTAAATTTCCTTCCAATTAAGTTAAGTTAGCCAAATGCAAATTACATTTTAAAAATATTCAATTTTTCTTTTTGAAAATAAATCTTTCAAATTAAATAATATATATTTTTATATGATATTTATTATATTACATAATAAATATAATCTAAATAATATATTAGATAATAAATATAATATAATATAATATATATATATATATATATACAAAAACTGGGTAAAATATATATTAAAAATCCGCGAAAAAACACAGGCAGAGAATGTAGTTTTGGTTACAAAATTTGCAGAAATCAAAATGCTCCCGCCTGAATTCTCCAGGAAGGAAATGGAGATCAGGGGTGGCGCTAACGAGAACACTAAAGCCTGTTTGTGTAACGATGGTAAAAACCATGCAGAAAGTGCCTAATAACAACATGAAAAAACACTGCATACAATTACATTATGTTCTGGTTCGATGCGGTGGAGTCTGCCTCTATTGGAGGCCACAGGTTGAGGTCCAGTTGAGCGCGCGGTTTTGGAGAGGAGGCCTCATCTGAGATGTAGGTGTTCGTGGAGGGAGTGGGTGACGTTGGCCCGACCACGAATTTGAGCGCCTCTGTTTGCTGTCTGAGTGCTTCACACTCGTCCCTATTTCATTGTTGCTCGCTCCTATGCTGGATGGTAATTTCTACGATCAAGAGAACGTAGGTAGAGAGAGGCCTAAGTTGTAATTGAAGAGTCTGGACAGTGCTTACCAACTCTTCATGCTCCTCCACTGGAACCGTTCTTGGTGGTTGCCTGTTCATCTTGGCTGAATTCCCTGCTTTCCCCAATTGAAGAAACCGGATACCAGTGTGCTTACGAGGAGTAGTCTCAGCTTTGTTCTTCGCAAGAATGATCTTGCCAAACAAGTGGACCGCTCCTGCTAAGATATGCTCCCTCCTCTTCATTTGATTCACAGAACTTAACCATTTTCCCAGGATTTGCCATGAATTCGAGCCATCATCGCTTATGATGTTGGGATCCTTCACCTCACCTGGAATTAATGCCCTGTACATTCTTGACGTCATCCTGAGCATGTTCGCCTCGCTCCAGTTTTCTCTCCCATGCCTCGAAGCTGTCCAAGGTACACCGAAGAGACTTCCCAAGCTTGGGGAGGGAAAGAAAGGAGGTTGCAGGTCGCAAACTGGGGAGGGGTGTGTGGCGAGGAGTCTAGATGTAAGGTAGGGGGGGCGTGTGGAAGGGACGTGTGGAGGGGGCAGGTGGAGGTGGCATGCCAGGCCACGTGCTGAGGTGAGAGGGAGGGTGAGTGGGAGATGCACTATGGACAGAAGGGCGAATGGTCCAGATCCTGATCGCCACCGTGGCCCAGATGGTGTGCTGAGTGGGTTGAGGAGCTATCTGTCGGGTGTTTAGAGTCATGGGATTGGCGTGAAGATAGAAATTTCGTTGACAACCAGCGAGCCTTTCTCGAGACCAATTGCCAGATTCGCTTGAGCGTCCGCCAGGTGATTGTTCTGTCTGAGGACGTGAAAAAGAGGGATATTGTGGAAGAGCTTGATCATTACCATAATTCTTTGAAGAATGGCCTTTAAGTGTAAATTTGGGGAGTGGGACCCATTGCGATCATGCCCGATGATTATCTTGGAGTCCCCAATCACTAAAAGGGAGTGTATGCTTATGCTTTTAGCGAGATGTAGCCCTTGATACCGAGTGTAGGCTTCAGCTTGATTATTTGTGGCAATGCCCAGATTCCAATGGAAAGATAGCACTTATTTTCCTCGTGGGCAGATGATCACCCCTTCCACTCCTGCCACCCCAGGGTTTCCTTTTGAGGCTCCATTGAAATAAAGGATGTGGTTCTGTTGCTTGTTGCACCAACAAAGGTAATCAGTATCTTTATGAAGCTGACTGGTGTATCTAGAAGGAGGAAGAAGAGGAGAAGTGGGGGAAGGGGGGAGGAAAAAAGAGTTGATCCAATTTGATTTGATAGTTGAGGTGGGGGTGAAAGGCAAAGCTTTGAATTTGGAAAGAAAAACTTTTGCAAGGAGGCCTACGACTTTTTTGGCTACTAGATCAGGGGGGGAGCGAAGGTTGGAGAAGATGATTCGGTTTCTGGCGAGCCAGATTTTCCAGCAAATGAACTTGGGTAAGGCTTTGAAGAGAGGGTTTCTGAAGGTGCCCCGATATCGGGAGGCCCAATCTTAAAAGAGTTCTCTGGGATGGATCGACCATTTGATTCTTAGATGAAGGCTTTGAAGAGTTGTTTTCCACACCGTGATAGTGAACGAGCAAAGAAGGAAGACGTGTTGAGATGTTTTCGATGCCTTGCCACATAGTTCCCATCTGAAGGGCCCATACATATTTCTTTTCAGCATATTTTCTCCTGTTAGCAGTTTACCGTGAGCTAGAATCCAACAAAAGGAATTTACTTTGGGTGAAATATCGTTGGTCCAAAGAGAATTCCACATTTTATCTTTTGGGAGGAGGGTCGTTTGGGAGAGGAGTTGTAGATACCCTTGCTTGACAGAGTAATTTCCATTTCCCCAACCTCGCTGGTCTTTTAAAGTGATATGTATGGGGGCACAACCTTTTAGCAGAGTTTGTATCTGATGTGCTGTATCTTGAAGATTGCTTGGAATGTTTGGCAAGTTCCATCCTATCCAGTCTCCAGTGTTTGTGTTCCAGGAGGAAATGTCCGAGATATGCTTTTTTCCTTGCATATCAAGCCAATTGATGATTGGTCTTAGATGCATATGGTGCCAGAGAGGTTGCTTTCCCATGATACTATCTACTTCTATGAGAATCTTTCATCCATTTTGAGGAATCCAGGTGAGATGGATTTGAATGAGAGGAATGGAGGCAGAGAGGAGCTTCCCTATTGAGGATCCTCTGTTTAGAGAGTGACGCTACTCTAAACACCTGAGCCTGTCCCCAGCTAGATATTTTCTTTTTACAACTTGATTCCACCAGTCGTTCCTTCTCGAAACAAGATTCCATAGAATTTTTGCTCCCATTGCTATGTTGGTAAGCGCTGGATCCTTGATGCCCAAACCTCCATTTTCCTTGGGTTTCTTTATTATGTCCCATTTTATTAGGTGGAATTTTTTCTTATCTGTTTTTCCCCCTTCCTAGAGAAAACGTCGTAGAAGGCTGGAAATTGAAGACTTGATAGTTTGTGGAGCAAGTAGAGAGGAGAATTGGAAGATGGGGAGAGCATAAAGGACATATTTTATCAACACTATACGTCTTACCAAGTTGAGCCAAAAGGCTCCCCAATGGTCCAATTTGTTTTTGATCTTTTCAAGAGTTTGAGTCCAAGCTGAGTTTGGGAGAGAATTGAGACAAATAGGGATGTCGAGGTATCTGAAGGTTTGCCATTTTTCAATAAGAGGAAAGTGGAAGACATTTTCTATTAGGCGAGCAGTTCTTAGAGGCATGTTCCAAGCGTAAACATTTGACTTGGCATTGTTTATGAGAGCTCCTGAGGCTTGTGTGAAGTTTTCTAGGGCAGTTTTGAATCTCTTGGCCATGACAATGGAGGATCCTCCAACGAGGAGAGTGTCTTCAGAAAATTGGGAGTGGTTTATTCTCTTCGTCCCTCGGGCTATTTTGATGCCTGGAATGACTTTGGAGGTTCGGTCTTTTTCCAGTTGTCTGCTCATAGTTTTGGCCATGATTATATAAAGGAGGGGGGAAAGTGGATAGTCTTGTCTTATCCCTCTGGAGCTTTTGAAGAAGCTTTTCGGGCATCCATTCATCATAGGGGCTATCCACGGAGAGGAGATACAAGATGAGACCCAAGCTGTGAAGCCAGGGCTAAACCCAAATTTCTTCAGAACTGCAAGCAAAAAGGAGTGCCTTACCCTGTCAAAGGCGTTGGCCATATCAATTATAATAATCATTCCTTGGTCTCCTCTCTCCCTGCTAGAGTGGATTGCTTCTTGCACTAGTATAATGTTGTCGATCATTTGTCTTTTTTCTATGAAGCCACTTTGGTTTGGGGAGATGAGTTTATGAAGGAGAGGTTTGATTCTACTGGCTATGGTTTTAGTTATGAGCTTATAAGAAACATTGCAGAGGGAGATGGGTCTAAATGATTCATATGGATATCGGTGGCCACCCACCTTTTCCAACTGTCTCAAAACAATTTTCTGACAATTTTGGCAATTTACTATTTTTAGCAGTTTTAACTTCCGGGGCCATTTTGAGGGCCTAAATGAAGGGTTTTCAGGATCAATATCCTCAATGATATCTAAAGGCATAATTGAGTCCCAAAAATGAATCTCCTCGATGATACCTTTCCAACGGGCTATCACACGCCTAAAACAGAGATCGTATGAAAAAGTTACGACCCCAGGAAGTTGATGTACTAACTTACCCAAACGGGGCCCACATGACTTTTGGCGCTTCATCTCCTAGGGTTAGGTTTTTGGATTTCTAGGGTTTTTGGAATTCCTGTTTATTGTAAAAGGCCTTCAGAGCCTCATTGTAATGATCTTCTTGTGAATGCGAGTAGCTGTCGCATCTCTTCTTGGAGATAAGCTGCCACCATTCTAGTGAGTCTTTCACTCTGTATTTTTACAGTCTCTGTACATTTCTTTCATTAATAGAAATCATGTATTATTGTATATTTGTGTTTATGGTTTCATCTCTAATACATTTATGTTATATCATTGCATATCTGCGATATCTCTGTGCATTTATTTATTATATCTCCGCTCTCACTTCGTGCCGAAAATAATCCAGATCAGTGATATCATAGCAGACTGCTCTTGATCATTTTTTTCAATGCATGTCCCCGATGAGGTCCGAGTATAGCAAGTTGGGTCTCGAGCTTGTCTCTCTTGAAGATAATCGCTCTTGCACACCCAAGAAACCCTCAATGGTGGAAGAAAATAAAAATGACGGAGCAGACGATCCTATCAATCTATTGCTTGAGCAAGCTCTCACACGACAGAGGGAAGAAATGATGGAGAATTTTGCCCACATCCTTCAATGCCTGCTGATAGAAACATGCGCATCTTCATCAAGCGAACACTTTGGAGGCACCTCACCTTTTAAGGTACAAGTTTATTTTGATATTCATGTATTTGAAGGACAGATAGATGCAGAAGCCCTAGAAAAATGGTTAACTCTCCTAGAAGGTTATTTCTTTGTTCACAATTTTTCCGACAAAGAAAAGATTGCCTTCGCACTCCTTAAAGCTCTCCCTCGTGTCAAACATTGGTGGGAAACTTATTGGGAGCAAAGTTCCACAGAGTAGTCTGGAATATATGGGGTTGAACCCACTTGGTATTTTTTTGTGGATGCGGTAAAGGAACCGTATTACCCTATTGGCAACTATGAGGACCAATGCATGAGATGGACCACACTGCAGCAAGAGAGGGGCCAAGCAGTTTCGGAGTTCACCAATACCTTCCATAATTTGCACACCAAGTTGGGTACCAAAGACTTTGAATGACATTTGGTTCTGAAATACTGTGGGGCTCTACACAGATACATCCAAACTGAAATGGATTTTCTGGACATCTCATCACTCGGTGCTGCTTATCGATATGCTGTTAAAATCGAGCAGAAATTTAAGCACCAAAACAAACGGGATTTTGGGTCTGCAAATCCGCAACAACCAAAGTATGACAAAGACAACCCTAACAAACAGTCTCTCGAAAACCAATCCAAGACACAGGAAAAGAAGGGTCACGGGAAGACAAAGAAGGACACCGGAAAATGGTGCGATTTCTACAAAAGCCCCTGGCACAACATCGATGAATGTCGCTCAAAACAGTCATTGTTGGCCGATATCAAAGACAAGGAGCCGAACCCTGATTCAGAATCTGATACTGAAAATACTAGTAAAGGACAGATCATTGACGCAGACCCCATTGCTATTGTCGCGACTGCAACAATTCAACTAGAAGAACCAACAGATCCCAAAGAGGGGGAGCACCTTTTTCATTCACAAATGTGGGTGAAGGGGACCCCGCTGCATTTTATTGTTGATAGCGGAAGCCAGAAGAACCTCATCTCAGCAGAGGTCGTCAAACAATTGGGATTGTCGACAACACCACACCCACAACCATACAACATTGGGTGGCTTCGCCAAGGACGAGATCTTCATGTCAGCCAACAATTTCAATTGTCATACGGCATCCAACCCTTCAAGGACGAGGTATTATGTGATGTTGCCCCACTGGATGTCTGTGATGTTCTCTTGGGCCAGCCATATATGTGGAAGCGCCATGTTGTTTATGAGTCTCGACCCTAGAGTGTCATTGTTACTTTGGGGGGTCATCTCTACAGAATACCAGAGGTAGTTTCGACTATTGTTCCGCCTAAAAGGTGTCGCAAGGTAGTATCTCATACTGCAAAATTTAGCTTCTTCACAATATGTTCAAAAGAAGAACAAAGGACATTGCAACCACTACAACCTCGCCCCAAGCACCTTCTATCTAACAGAAGCAGGTCGGTAGGGCTGCAACAAAGTGCAAAGATTCCTTCTGCACACTGTCCTCTCATGTATCTCGACTTGTTGAATAGCCTCAACCTCAACAGGTTAGTGACATACTTCCACAAACTGAGCAACGTGACATCTCCAACAAGACAACTAGCTCACCAAGATGCAGATTCAACAAATGCTTTTCCCTCTCCCCCGGGAACTCAACACAATGGAGACCATTTCTTCCTAAGGAGGGAGGATTGATCTAGATGGATATCGATGGCCACCCACCTTTTACAACTGTCTCAAAACAGTTTTCTGACAATTTACTATTTTTAACAGTTTTAACTTACGGGGCCATTTTGAGAGCCTAAATGAAGGTTTTTTGGGATCTACCTCCTCAATTATATCTAAAGGCACAATTGAGCCCCCAAAATGAATCTCCTCTAAGATACCTTTCCAACGGGCTATCACACGCCTAAAACAGAGATTGTATGCAAAAGTTATGACCCCGAGAAGTTGATGTACTAACTTACCCAAACGGGGCCCACATGAATTTTGGTGCTTCATCTCCTAGGGTTAGGTTTTTGGATGTCTAGGGTTTTTGGCATTCCTGTTTATTGTAAAAAGGCCTTCAGAGCCTCATTGTAATGATCTTCTTGAGAATGCGAGTAGCCATCACATCTCTTCTCAGAGATAAGCTGCCACCATTCTAGCGAGTCTTTCACTCTGTATTTTTACAGTCTTTGTACATTTCTTTCATTAATAGAAATCGTGTATTACTGTATATCTGTATTTATGGTTGCATCTCTGATACATTTCTGTTATATTATTGAATATCTGTGACATCTCTATGCATTTGTTTATTATATCTCCGCTCTCATTTCGTGCCGAAAATAATCCGGATCACTAAATCTAGAGAAGGAGGATGGGTTCAAATTTTTTAGGATAAGGGCCAAAAAAGTGGAATTTGTATTACCCCCCAACTTGGTAGATTTCTGAACATATTGTATCATCCTCAGAAGATCTCTTTTTATTATATGCCATCACTTTTGGTAAAAATGCACATTGAAACCATCTGGTCCTGGAGCTTTGTCTGGATGAAGCTGGAACAAGGCCTCATGAAGCTCTTTTTTTGTAACTTCCTGATTGATCTTGCTGTTATCCTCCTGATTAACAACGCTCATGATGTTGAGCAATAGATTCTCTTATATGTTTATATCTGTATTGCTGTCTTTAGTTAGAAGTCTTTCAAAGTGGAGTTTGGCTTCTGCTTGAATTTGATGGAAGTCGTCTGTTTTTGTGCCATCTTCTTTTGTGATTTCCTTCACTTTGTTCCTCCAAAGCATAGCTTTAGTTTGTCTTTGAAAGAATTTTGTATTTTTGTCTCCTAAAGTTAACCAAAGGCTTCTTGATTTAAGCCTCCAAGTTTCCTCTTCCTCGTGGAGGATTTTTTGATATTCCATGAAGTTTTGTTGCTCTTTGAGGAGAAGTGGATGGGTGATAGGTCCCTCTTCTAGCTCTATTCTGTTTTCTTCCATTTCCTTGATTATCATGTCCTTTGCTTCTTGTTATTTTTCTCTGTTCCTCTTCACCCAGTGCTTTAGGGCCGTCTTGACTCTTTTTAATTTCTTCTCCCAAATGTAGTTTGGAGAGCCTTGAATCCAACAGTCACAGGCATCTGAGACAATGTCAAAAAAACAGGGCGCTAAAATCCACAGGGGGTTGAAATAGAAGGGGATGGGTCTAGGGTTGTCGGGGGAGGGTGAGGGTGATAGGTCTGTGATTAGAACCAGTCCAGGGTAGAAT
>ML778285.1:806340-817910 GCA_009831015.1 Picea engelmannii
TTAGCAATGCTCATTGCCCCACCTCTTCCAATTCTCTAAGTAGGCACACAAACACTCGAAGCAACCTCAAGCAATCCTAAAGTTTGAAAAAGTTCTATAAAAAAACCAGACAGAGGATCTAACCGAGTAGTGCTCCCCCACACTTCGTCAGATGAGACTGCAAAGTTTAGGTCTCCAACGAGAATAAGGTTATTTGTGGCAAGAATCCCACTGTGAACCATCGATTCCCAAAAGGTGTTTCTACTAGTACAGGCCCCATAACAATTAAGAAGGGTGAACGACCAATTATCCCCCTCAAAGAGCCTTCCAAAAGAATACCAACATAAGTAACAAAGAGGGAAAACTTAAAGAAAACATGGTTCCACGCCACACAGAGGCCTCCAAACTGACCCACAAAGTCTACCGTAGAATAGAACCAGCTAGGTCATAGTTTAGACACAAAAGCTCAAGCTTTGGAATTATCAACCATCGTTTCTTGGAAAAACACAATATTTTGGAAAAATGCAACTCAAAAGTATACAAAGGGAGGCTATTTTAGGAGCCCATGCATCTCCCCTCAAGTTAAGAGAGAGAAGAATCATTATTTTTCCTTGGCGAGGGCTTTGATTCCTCTAAGAGCCCCTTGTTCAGATAAGATACTACCATGGATGATTGTGTCCCCTTGAACTTCCTGAGCCTTCCTGCACACACTCCTCGTCTTAAGAGGAGAGACATCCCTTCCCAGACCCCTAGACTAGGCCTCCTGCTTTGAGTCACTGCATATACTCGAATACTCTAGCCCCTCCTTGCCAACTGAAGGTTCTCCCTCGTGACGAACAACCGAGCACCCAAGATAAGTGGGAAGGGGTTGTTTTGTGACTGAATCTATGATGGAAAGAACCAGAGACTTGAGAACAACCCCCAAGGAACTATGTTCCGAAACCAGGGCCTGCTTCCCTAACAGAGCCCTCCCCAACCCAGCCTTTACGAGAAGGAATCCCTCTTCCCCAGAACATGTGCGGGGAGAGAGAGAAGACTGGTCTAGTTTATCCGTGATTGTTTCCCCATCAATAGAAAAGTTAGCCGCTTCCCTAGCCAACTCTCTGAAGGGGCTCTCAGAAGAGGTGTTATTCGGGGAAACTGATACCGGGGAGCTCATAATCATATTTAACCTTGCCATCTTAGAAACAATCAACGAAGAGAAAATGGAGGGACAAAGTTTATTAGTTTTGCCTGCTTCATAAGCTAGATCTAGAGTAAATCGAGTTTCCTCCTCCATGGAGAAGCCTTCCCCACTCCAAAATGAGTCCACACCCGAGGAATCGCAGGGAACCATCTTCCTCAACATAGACGATTTTGATTCTTTAATCGTGACAAACCTAAGGAACTCATTTCGAATATGACCTGTATGTCTATAGAGACATCATCAGAAGGGGAGACCTAGGTAATCTAGTCTTTGGCCAAAAACCCTCCCTCCCCACTCAATATCCAGTGCTTCTAAGAGACGAGCATGTACATATAGTTCAACCAGAACCCTCCCCAAATGCCTATTCTCTCCTTTAAGTAACCCTTCGTCCACAGAAATGAATCGACCTAGTTCATTACCTATGGAAGTTAGTGCCCCTTCATTCCAAAGCTGAAGCGATAGTCCAGGGAGAAGGACCCAAACATTCCTAAACTGGAAATACTCAGACAAAGGATCAAAACCCACTCTCCATCTCTTCAACATAAGGCTTCCTCTATTTATGACCCAGGTGGACTGTAAAATCTTCATGGAGTCGTCAGGATATTTGAAAATAAAGCAGTACCAACCCTTAATCGAGGTCACCGTCTCCAGAATATAACCTAGTAAAGGAACCCATGTATTTGACACCCATTCAGGGAGACCCTGTCTATTCAAAGCTCTGTAGGTAAAACTACCAACCAACGCACATAGAGCCATGTTGCAAGCCTCTTCCAACCCAATATCCCCCCAAGAACCATCTTTTGTATGCCCCTCTTCAATTTCCAAGGTTTGGTTCTTTTTCACTCCCCTCGACCCTGTTTAGAAGGCTCTCTATGACTGCCTAAAAGGTCTCTCTCACCAAAAGGAGAACCTTTCTCTCCCTCAATCAAGGGACAACCATCAATACATAGGCTTGTAATTCTGAAGGTCACATGTGAGACTTCATCAGTCTACGTACCTTTTGCTATAGAACCTATAGCCCTTGAGGTCTCCTTTAGTGGCCCCTCTTCCTTACCCAAATCTGACCTCTTACTGACAAGCCTATCCCTTATTTCTCCATTCCCTAAACTTAGCTCATCAACCGAGGTGAAGAGGCCTGCTTGTCTCCAAAAAACCTCGTCATCCTCTCTCATCATGGCCCTTACTTCATCCTCCATAATGTAACCAAAAAATTCTAGCTTTGAAAAAGCCTCCTAAATCTGTCATCTACCCTCCTGACCACTATTTCCCCTTACCTCAATCTCCGAGACTCTTCTTCTAACTAATCTCTCTCAATAAAGTAATCATATGTGGTCTTAAAATCAAAGTTAGTATAAGTATATGAAAATAATTCTAACTCATTTTTTTTTTCAAAAGAATGCAAAGTTTCTAACATTGTACATTAAATACTAATACCTATGTTTTGGTGATACCATGTGGTCATTATCTTCTCAAAAATCTCATGATGTGTACTGCTAACTTGAAAATTCATTAAAATGTAAGATTTGTGCTACAAAATTTAAGTGATTCGTATTAAGTGTTCAAGTAGTTTGCAAGTTTAATTCACAAACTACATACATAAATTGTTTTTTCAAAACAATATATTCAATGAGTATCATCTAGTTGGTGGGTATGAGGTCGAACCGGTATCTACACATGTTCGAGAATGATAGATTGTACAAGAAGGATCTACAAAAACTGTAGTTTATGCCTTTTTTTCTCTTCTAAAATATGTATTTTCTATTATTTTTATAAGGCAACTAATTGATATTTGAATTGCACTTTATATAACTTTATGTTTGTAACAAATTTGTTTCTCTTGATTACTTAAAATAAAATAAAGAAACACCCTTTTTAAACATCCACGTTTATTCCAAATATTTTTTATAATTTTTTGCTCATGTTATTTTTGAGATATTAATTTTTCTGTGGTCACCTTCACTATTCAAGAGAAAAAAATAGTGTATATGTTTTAGAACAAAATAAAATAAAAATATAGTGTGGAATTGGAAATGAGAAAATTATATGCTATTAGATAGAGAATTCAATGATGAATCTACTAGCAATTTTGTCACCTTCCATGGAAGAGATGAATGGATTGCATCCCCTTCAAGTTGAAACTCCATGAAAACCTACAAAAATGAGGAAGACTTATTGACTTTTAAACCCCCAATCAAGGGCTTAAGCATGTGTTTTTAGAGACCCTCAATTGAGGTCCAAGTTTGAATTAAGTTCAGTCAAGGATTTAGGTTCTCAATGAAGCTCTTAAAACCTTGAGGTTCTAAGTCAATCTCTTAAAACCTCAATTAATAGTTTATAACCTTGATCAAGGGTCTACAAAGACCTTTTCTTCCCTCCCTGCTTGCCAAAAAGTGTGATAGAGATTCATGGATTCATCCATATTTCATAACCCCCTTAACATGTCTTTTCTCATTATTAGATAGTGAAATATTTTAAACAAATTTTAAACTATATTAAAAAAAAAAAATTGTTTCCATGGCTTATAATAAGTTTATAAATTTAATTAATTATTATAATTTTACAAAAAAAAAAAATTATACTTCAATTTTATAAATAATTATGATATAATTGTTGCAAATTAAATAATGATTGCTTACTTTGTATATGATTATGATTATCTCTCTCAATGGGTGTTGACTATTTCTTGGGAAGTGAGATGCATTTAATTAAGTGTTAAATATGTTTAGTATATATGTGATTTAGGTAAAAAACAAGGGTTGCATGGCAGCTTAGTCCCTGCCAAGTAGATTTGGAAATGGAGATGATAACTGACACCCTATAATTATTGATGATGATGATTACTGCGAAACATGAACAATATGTTAACTAGGGGCTAGTATCATAGTCTTAAAAGAAATCAATTTGTAAAGATTTTAAATGAAAAAAATTAACACCGATAACTATACCGTCAGAAAGGTCTCCATGGTGTAGGGCAGTCGGTGAGGAAGTGCATTGTTAAAGCACTCCGTAAGTGAAGTCATCGGTTCGAAACCTCTGGGGACACCTCAAAATCCAGTCATGTGAAGGGCTGGTGCGGTCTAGGCCGGGTGCGATCCCTGGGTGATTTTGATGGCTTAGATGCCCCTTGGTCGTGGCATCTCAGCCACAGGCCAATCCCGCAAGTCAGGGATATTTAGCTAAAAAAAAAAAAAAAAACTATACCATCAGAAAGATTGGATTTCAAAGAATTCGACCTAGACTCACAAGGAATGGAGGAAGACGTGTTGCTCCATGACACTTAGTTTATAGATTTGTCATATGCCCTATTGGCCATGATCTCTTACCACATTTTTACTTTGATGTGGATGTTGTATAGTTTTGGGATTAACCTAAATTTCCTTCCAATTAAGTTAAGTTAGCCAAATGCAAATTACATTTTAAAAATATTCAATTTTTCTTTTTGAAAATAAATCTTTCAAATTAAATAATATATATTTTTATATGATATTTATTATATTACATAATAAATATAATCTAAATAATATATTAGATAATAAATATAATATAATATAATATATATATATATATATATACAAAAACTGGGTAAAATATATATTAAAAATCCGCGAAAAAACACAGGCAGAGAATGTAGTTTTGGTTACAAAATTTGCAGAAATCAAAATGCTCCCGCCTGAATTCTCCAGGAAGGAAATGGAGATCAGGGGTGGCGCTAACGAGAACACTAAAGCCTGTTTGTGTAACGATGGTAAAAACCATGCAGAAAGTGCCTAATAACAACATGAAAAAACACTGCATACAATTACATTATGTTCTGGTTCGATGCGGTGGAGTCTGCCTCTATTGGAGGCCACAGGTTGAGGTCCAGTTGAGCGCGCGGTTTTGGAGAGGAGGCCTCATCTGAGATGTAGGTGTTCGTGGAGGGAGTGGGTGACGTTGGCCCGACCACGAATTTGAGCGCCTCTGTTTGCTGTCTGAGTGCTTCACACTCGTCCCTATTTCATTGTTGCTCGCTCCTATGCTGGATGGTAATTTCTACGATCAAGAGAACGTAGGTAGAGAGAGGCCTAAGTTGTAATTGAAGAGTCTGGACAGTGCTTACCAACTCTTCATGCTCCTCCACTGGAACCGTTCTTGGTGGTTGCCTGTTCATCTTGGCTGAATTCCCTGCTTTCCCCAATTGAAGAAACCGGATACCAGTGTGCTTACGAGGAGTAGTCTCAGCTTTGTTCTTCGCAAGAATGATCTTGCCAAACAAGTGGACCGCTCCTGCTAAGATATGCTCCCTCCTCTTCATTTGATTCACAGAACTTAACCATTTTCCCAGGATTTGCCATGAATTCGAGCCATCATCGCTTATGATGTTGGGATCCTTCACCTCACCTGGAATTAATGCCCTGTACATTCTTGACGTCATCCTGAGCATGTTCGCCTCGCTCCAGTTTTCTCTCCCATGCCTCGAAGCTGTCCAAGGTACACCGAAGAGACTTCCCAAGCTTGGGGAGGGAAAGAAAGGAGGTTGCAGGTCGCAAACTGGGGAGGGGTGTGTGGCGAGGAGTCTAGATGTAAGGTAGGGGGGGCGTGTGGAAGGGACGTGTGGAGGGGGCAGGTGGAGGTGGCATGCCAGGCCACGTGCTGAGGTGAGAGGGAGGGTGAGTGGGAGATGCACTATGGACAGAAGGGCGAATGGTCCAGATCCTGATCGCCACCGTGGCCCAGATGGTGTGCTGAGTGGGTTGAGGAGCTATCTGTCGGGTGTTTAGAGTCATGGGATTGGCGTGAAGATAGAAATTTCGTTGACAACCAGCGAGCCTTTCTCGAGACCAATTGCCAGATTCGCTTGAGCGTCCGCCAGGTGATTGTTCTGTCTGAGGACGTGAAAAAGAGGGATATTGTGGAAGAGCTTGATCATTACCATAATTCTTTGAAGAATGGCCTTTAAGTGTAAATTTGGGGAGTGGGACCCATTGCGATCATGCCCGATGATTATCTTGGAGTCCCCAATCACTAAAAGGGAGTGTATGCTTATGCTTTTAGCGAGATGTAGCCCTTGATACCGAGTGTAGGCTTCAGCTTGATTATTTGTGGCAATGCCCAGATTCCAATGGAAAGATAGCACTTATTTTCCTCGTGGGCAGATGATCACCCCTTCCACTCCTGCCACCCCAGGGTTTCCTTTTGAGGCTCCATTGAAATAAAGGATGTGGTTCTGTTGCTTGTTGCACCAACAAAGGTAATCAGTATCTTTATGAAGCTGACTGGTGTATCTAGAAGGAGGAAGAAGAGGAGAAGTGGGGGAAGGGGGGAGGAAAAAAGAGTTGATCCAATTTGATTTGATAGTTGAGGTGGGGGTGAAAGGCAAAGCTTTGAATTTGGAAAGAAAAACTTTTGCAAGGAGGCCTACGACTTTTTTGGCTACTAGATCAGGGGGGGAGCGAAGGTTGGAGAAGATGATTCGGTTTCTGGCGAGCCAGATTTTCCAGCAAATGAACTTGGGTAAGGCTTTGAAGAGAGGGTTTCTGAAGGTGCCCCGATATCGGGAGGCCCAATCTTAAAAGAGTTCTCTGGGATGGATCGACCATTTGATTCTTAGATGAAGGCTTTGAAGAGTTGTTTTCCACACCGTGATAGTGAACGAGCAAAGAAGGAAGACGTGTTGAGATGTTTTCGATGCCTTGCCACATAGTTCCCATCTGAAGGGCCCATACATATTTCTTTTCAGCATATTTTCTCCTGTTAGCAGTTTACCGTGAGCTAGAATCCAACAAAAGGAATTTACTTTGGGTGAAATATCGTTGGTCCAAAGAGAATTCCACATTTTATCTTTTGGGAGGAGGGTCGTTTGGGAGAGGAGTTGTAGATACCCTTGCTTGACAGAGTAATTTCCATTTCCCCAACCTCGCTGGTCTTTTAAAGTGATATGTATGGGGGCACAACCTTTTAGCAGAGTTTGTATCTGATGTGCTGTATCTTGAAGATTGCTTGGAATGTTTGGCAAGTTCCATCCTATCCAGTCTCCAGTGTTTGTGTTCCAGGAGGAAATGTCCGAGATATGCTTTTTTCCTTGCATATCAAGCCAATTGATGATTGGTCTTAGATGCATATGGTGCCAGAGAGGTTGCTTTCCCATGATACTATCTACTTCTATGAGAATCTTTCATCCATTTTGAGGAATCCAGGTGAGATGGATTTGAATGAGAGGAATGGAGGCAGAGAGGAGCTTCCCTATTGAGGATCCTCTGTTTAGAGAGTGACGCTACTCTAAACACCTGAGCCTGTCCCCAGCTAGATATTTTCTTTTTACAACTTGATTCCACCAGTCGTTCCTTCTCGAAACAAGATTCCATAGAATTTTTGCTCCCATTGCTATGTTGGTAAGCGCTGGATCCTTGATGCCCAAACCTCCATTTTCCTTGGGTTTCTTTATTATGTCCCATTTTATTAGGTGGAATTTTTTCTTATCTGTTTTTCCCCCTTCCTAGAGAAAACGTCGTAGAAGGCTGGAAATTGAAGACTTGATAGTTTGTGGAGCAAGTAGAGAGGAGAATTGGAAGATGGGGAGAGCATAAAGGACATATTTTATCAACACTATACGTCTTACCAAGTTGAGCCAAAAGGCTCCCCAATGGTCCAATTTGTTTTTGATCTTTTCAAGAGTTTGAGTCCAAGCTGAGTTTGGGAGAGAATTGAGACAAATAGGGATGTCGAGGTATCTGAAGGTTTGCCATTTTTCAATAAGAGGAAAGTGGAAGACATTTTCTATTAGGCGAGCAGTTCTTAGAGGCATGTTCCAAGCGTAAACATTTGACTTGGCATTGTTTATGAGAGCTCCTGAGGCTTGTGTGAAGTTTTCTAGGGCAGTTTTGAATCTCTTGGCCATGACAATGGAGGATCCTCCAACGAGGAGAGTGTCTTCAGAAAATTGGGAGTGGTTTATTCTCTTCGTCCCTCGGGCTATTTTGATGCCTGGAATGACTTTGGAGGTTCGGTCTTTTTCCAGTTGTCTGCTCATAGTTTTGGCCATGATTATATAAAGGAGGGGGGAAAGTGGATAGTCTTGTCTTATCCCTCTGGAGCTTTTGAAGAATCTTGTCCGGCATCCATTCATCATAGGGGCTATCCACGGAGAGGAGATACAAGCTGAGACCCAAGCTGTGAAGCCAGGGCTAAACCCAAATTTCTTCAGAACTGCAAGCAAAAAGGAGTGCCTTACCCTGTCAAAGGCGTTGGCCATATCAATTTTAATAATCATTCCTTGGTCTCCTCTCTCCCTGCTAGAGTGGATTGCTTCTTGCACTAGTATAATGTTGTCGATCATTTGTCTTTTTTCTACGAAGCCACTTTGGTTTGGGGAGATGAGTTTATGAAGGAGAGGTTTGATTCTACTGGCTATGATTTTAGTTATGAGCTTATAAGAAACATTGCAGAGGGATATGGGTCTAAATGATTCATATGGATATCGGTGGCCACCCACCTTTTCCAACTGTCTCAAAACAATTTTCTGACAATTTTGGCAATTTACTATTTTTAGCAGTTTTAACTTTTGGGGCCATTTTGAGGGCCTAAATGAAGGGTTTGCAGGATCAATCTCCTCAATGATATCTAAAGGCATAATTGAGGCCCAAAAATGAATCTCCTCGATGTTACCTTTCCAATGGGCTATCACACGCCTAAAACAGAGATTGTATGAAAAAGTTACGACCCCAGGAAGTTGATGTACTAACTTACCCAAACGGGGCCCACATGACTTTTGGCGCTTCATCTCCTAGGGTTAGGTTTTTGGATTTCTAGGGTTTTTGGCATTCCTGTTTATTGTAAAAGACCTTCAGAGCCTCATTGTAATGATCTTCTTGTGAATGCGAGTAGTTGTCGCATCTCTTCTCAGAGATAAGCTGCCACCATTCTAGTGAGTCTTTCACTCTGTATTTTTACAGTCTCTGTACATTTCTTTCATTAATAGAAATAATGTATTACTGTATATTTGTGTTTATGGTTTCATCTCTTATACATTTATGTTATATCATTGCATATCTGCGATATCTCTGTGCATTTATTTATTATATCTCCGCTCTCACTTCGTGCCAAAAATAATTCAGATCAGTGATATCAGAGCAGACTGCTCTTGATCATTTTTTCAATGCATGTCCCCGATGAGGTCCGAGTATAGCAAGTTGGGTCTCGAGCTTGTCTCTCTTGAAGATAATCGCTCTCACACACCCAAGAAACCCTCAATGGCAGAAGAAAAGAAAAACGACGGAGCAGACGATCCTATCAATCTGTTGCTTGAGCAAGCTCTCACACGACAGAGGGAAGAAATGATGGAGAATTTTGCCCACATCCTTCAACGCCTGCTGATAGCAACATGCACATCTTCATCAAGTGACCACTTTGGAGGCACCTCACCTTTTAAGGTACAAGTTTATTTTGATATTCATGTATTTGAAGGACAGATAGATGCAGAAGCCCTAGAAAAATGCTTAACTCTCCCAGAAGGTTATTTCTTTGTTCACAATTTTTCCGACAAAGAAAAGATTGCCTTCGCACTCCTTAAAGATCTCCCTCGTGTCAAATATTGGTGGGAAACTTATTGGGAGAAAAGTTCCACAGAGTAGTCTGGAATATATGGGGTTGAACCCACTTGGGATTTTTTTGTGGATGCGGTAAAGGAACAATATTACCCTATTGGCAACTATGAGGACCAATACATGAGATGGACCACACTGCGGCAAGAGAGGGGCCAAGAAGTTTCGGAGTTTACAAATACCTTCCATACCTTGCACACCAAGTTGGGTACCAAAGACTTTGAATGACATTTGGTTCTGAAATACCGTGGGGCTCTACACAGATACATCCAAACTGAAATGGATTTTCTGGACATCTCATCACTCAGTGCTGCTTATCGATATGTTGTTAAAATCAAGCAGAAATTTAAGCACCAAAACAAACGGGATTTTGGGTCTGCAAATCCGCAACAACCAAAGTATGACAAAGACAACCCTCTCGAAAACCAATCCAAGACACAGGAAAAGAAGGGTCACGGGAAGACAAAGAAGGACACCGGAAAATGGTGCGATTTCTACAAAAGCACCTGGCACAACATCGATGAATGTCTCTCAAAACAGTCATTGTTGGCCGATATCAAAGACAAGGAGCCGAACCCTGATTCAGAATCTGATACTGAAAATACTGGTAAAGGACAGATCATTGACGCAGACCCCATTGCTATTGTCGCGACTGCAACAATTCAACTAGAAGAACCAACAGATCCCAAAGAGGGGGAACACCTTTTTCATTCACAAATGTGGGTGAAGGGGACCCCGCTGCATTTTATTGTTGATAGCGGAAGCCAGAAGAACCTCATCTCAGCAGAGGTCGTCAAACAATTGGGATTGTTGACAACACCTCATACACAACCATACAACATTGGGTGGCTTCGCTAAGGATGAGATCTCCATGTCAGCCAACAATTTCAATTGTCATACGACATCCAGCCCTTCAAGGACGAGGTATTATGTGATGTTTCCCCACTGGATGTCTGTGATGTTCTCTTGGGCCAGCCATATATGTGGAAGCGCCATGCTGTTTATGAGTCTCGACCCTAGAGTGTCATTGTTACTTTGGGGGGTCATCTCTACAGAATACCAGAGGTAGTTCCGACTATTGTTCCACCTAAAAAGTTTTGCAAGGTAGTATCTCATACTGCAAAATTTAGCTTCTTCACAATATGTTCAAAAGAAGAACAAAGGACATTGCAACCACTACAACCTCGCCCCAAGCACCTTCTATCTAACAGAAGCAGGTCGGTAGGGCTGCAACAAAGTGCAAAGATTCCTTCTGCACGTTTTCCTCTCATGTATCTCGACTTGTTGAATAGCCTCAACCTCAACAGGTTAGTGACAGACTTCCACAAACTGAGCAACGCGACATCTCCAACAAGACAACTAGCTCACCAAGATGCAGATTCAACAAACGCTTTTCCCTCTCCCCCAGGAACTCAACACAATGGAGACCATTGCTTCCTAAGGTGGGAGGATTGATCCAGATGGATATCGGTGGCCACCCACCTTTTACAACTGTCTCAAAACAATTTTCTGACAATTTACTATTTTTAGCAGTTTTAACTTATGGGGCCATTTTGAGAGCCTAAATGAAGGTTTTTTGGGATCTAGCTCCTCAATGATATCTAAAGGCATAATTGAGCCCCCAAAATGAATCTCCTCGACGATACCTTTCCAATGGGCTATCACACGCCTAAAACGGAGATTGTATGCAAAAGTTACGACCCCGGGAAGTTGATGTACTAACTTACCCAAATGGGGCCCACATGACTTTTGGCGCTTCATCTCCTAGGGTTAGGTTTTTGGATGTCTAGGGTTTTTGGCATTCCTGTTTATTGTAAAAAGGCCTT
>ML778285.1:848378-865965 GCA_009831015.1 Picea engelmannii
GATAAGGACACAATAATCCAATATCAAGAGAGGGTTGAGGGTTGACCTCTCCATCCTTGCCCCTTCCTTCCACCCAATAATATATGAGAGATAATAAAACTTTACATTAAATCATCACCATCAACCAACCATCACATAGGGCCTGATAATGCTTCCTGAGACTTCTTCAATTTCTGCAATTCTTCAATTATTGGAATACTTTGATCCTATAGATAATATTACTCAATGTATTCTCTGAAACTTCTCCAAGTTTCACTGCTTGAATCCTCCCCAAAAAGAAGTTATAGGGAGAGTGGTAGGCCTTGTTCAATTCCGGTTTATTTAGGAGAGCGAACTTGTACATAATGCCCAGTGCTCAATATTTAACATAAGATTTTGAAACTCTCACAAAAGAAATTAAAGTCCGTACTCTTCCCAATGAAATTGGTCCCACCTCATTCGAATTCTCTATGAAGAAGTTATGACTGTTTTACCCGGAACACCTGTTTATTGACTAGCTTCAGGACTGGTCAAAAACCCTATCTTCCACAGAGTGTATCTCCATAATTATAGCGAATCAAGAGATGAAAATTTTATCATAGGTACCTTGATATGTCTTCTCAATACCATAGCAATTTCACCATATTAATTGTTCTTTAAAAAAAGTTATAGTGAAAATGGTAAGATGACCTGTAAATAACATACCTTAGAACACATCACCAAAAGACTTCATCCTCCCTTGAAATCTGGCCTTCTTTACTTCTGATTTCCTCTGAAATTCGACTTGTGTATCAAATGAATGTATAATGATATATATTTATACAATTTATGTCACTTCCTTTTAACATTAGGGCTGACCTGACACTTTCTTATTTTGTAATTCTTTTCTTTAATTATCTTCAGGGCCTACATGTACTTCCTTCTTCAATTCATTTTGTCATCTTCACAAATTCATTTCTCCTGAACCATGAGGATCCACATGACATGCCACATAGCACCGGAAACAACATCATGTATACTATCCATCCATGGGTTTTGTTTTTGCATGTACATTGTCCTTCACGTCCAAATACCTTCATCAATCTTGCGGTCCAAAACCAATGACTAGGGTTGACATCAATGACAACAACCAATCTTCCAACACAATTTCTTGTGTTCGGGAAGTGGGACTAGAGATCACATACATCTATACAAATAGGAATCCTTAACCAAACCAAAATCAGTTGGTGGTTGGGGGCTTAAGAATTTGTTGTTTTTCAGTAGAGCTCTAGCTACGAACACTCTATGGAGATGCTTAATGAAGAAAGGCCTCTGGCATGGAGTTCTGAAGGATAAATAATTTTCCTCGACCCCGGTGGTGGCTTGGCTAAGATGCCCATTAGTTAGGACACACAACGTCTCCAACACTTGGAGATGTCTCTTAAAATCCCTGGAGGTTATCAAACAGGGGTTAGCTTGAAATCCTGGGTCTGGCCACACTATACGTCTTGGAGAAGATGTTGTTCTTGGACTAGGTAGAAAATCTTTGTTATTGGCCAAACTACTCACAACTCTTAAGCAATGGGGTATACATTATATGTATCAGGCAAAAGGACCTAGGAGGACTAAAACAGTGCTAGCACATTGGAAAACTAGTGGAGATATTGGTTTCACAACAGTGGAAGCCGCCGAATGGGATCTTTTATTCAAACATTTAGCAAATTTAGGAATCTTGTTGACAGACTGCGTGGACACTCTTATTTGGAATGGGGGAGATAATTCAGGTATCCTCATTGCTAAGAATGCATATGATAGTTTGACAACTAATCTGGGTATTCGTAGCACGAATTGGTGGCATAGAACCTTGTGGGATCAAGATCTTGCACTGGAGATTAAACTATTTTCTTGTATGATGATGGAAGGGAAGATTCTCACTTGGTACAATATTCACACAAGAGGTTGGGTTGGTCCAAGTGTTTGTTTTTTGTGCTAGCAGGAGCTCGAAACATTTCTACATTTAATGATGCACTACAGATTCACCCAAGAGGTGTGGAATTAGAGCAGATCAAAACCCTCAAATTAAATTCTGAGTGGTCAACACCCTCACTTCAAATCAAAATCTTGGATTGGACAAGGAGATTTCCAACACACACATCACTCCCTTTCAACACTTGCTGGCAGGTTGGGGATGTCCAAGTGTTTGTTGTTTGTGTTGGAAGAGTCCAAAACAATGCTACATTTAATGATGCACCGCATATTCACCCAAGAGGTGTGGAATGAGAGCATCAAAACCCTCAATTTAAATTTTGAGTGGTCAACACCCTCACTTCAAATCAGAACCTCAGATTGGACAAGGATATTTCCAGCACACACATCACTCCCTTTCAACACTTGCTGGCAGGTGTGGTTGGAAAGGAACAAGGTCATTTTTTAGAGTGGTAGGCCCTCCACCATCTCGGTTCTACACAAGATCTTTGGTAGCTTAGGGGATTCACAGATACAATCCTTTCATGTCAAACCACATCAATCTAAACATGTCCTGATGGAGGGAGTGCTGGCAAGATGGTTTGATGAGGCAACACAATCTAATGGCCTGGAAAGTGGAGCGGGTGGACTCATAAGAGCATACCAAAACACATAATTCAGATGGTTGCTAAACTGTGGATCGGGTACAAACACAAGAGTAGAATTGTTGGGAGCTTGGGCTCTTTTAACCTTTGCAATTAGACTACATCTACAAGACCTACAAGTATTCAAGGATTCAAGAATCACAATTCTCTGGTTAAATAAAAAAAGTAACCTCGAGGTCATAAATTTGGAGTGCTGGAAAGATCAGATCAAGGAGTAGTGCACTAAATTCAGGACTCTGGTCTTCACTCATATGTACAGAGAATTCAATAAAGAAGTAAATGAGCTCTCCAAAATAGCTTTACAACACCGGAAAGGTACACTATTTTACTATCAGTTGAAAGATGGGCATATGGGCCCATTAATGGGTCTAAATCTTATTTGAAGCTTCATTTTTCAGAACTGTGTAATTAGTTTAGTTCCTCCAATTTTTTCTAAAGTTTTAGTGGGTATTTGTAGAGCTAGAGTGAAGGCCAGTTTTACTTTTTGGTTGGGTTGGTGACATGCTTTATGGGGGTCTCTTGGGGAGACTTCTAGTTCATGTACTTATGGCTGTTTAGATTCCTTCACTTTGAAGGTTTAGTTTACTTTAGCTGTTGTGCTGATGTGTATACCAGAAGACTTGTATGTATTGATGTGAATTGTGACCCTAAGTTTTGGAAATTTTTATATAAATATATAAGAGCAATTTTCAGTGGAAAAAAAAAGAGAAAAGAAAATGAAAGTAAGCAAATAAAACCATCAATTTCAACATAGATCATTTATATACATACACAATTTCAACTATTCATATAAGTAAAGAAAATAATGAAATTGAATGTACTAAATTATAAATAGTTCAATTTACAATCCTTTTTTATAATCATTGGTATGGACCACCAAAACTAGACTATACTAGATGACCATCAAAACTAAATATAATTCCATCAAAACTAAATCCTACCATCATGTGTGGCTTTAATTTCCATTAAATAATCATACGTGGCCTGAAAATCAAAGTTAATATATAAACTCAATTTTTTTTCAAACATTGTACATTAAATAGTGAAGTTTCAAACATTGTACATTAAATTCTGATACCTTTGTCACCAATGGATACTATGTGGCCATTATCTTGTTGATGATCTCATGATTTGTACCACTAGCATAGGAATTCATTAAAATGTAAGGTTTATGCTATAAAATTTAAGTGACTTTAAAAAAAAGTAGTTTACAAGTTCAATTAACAAACCATATTCATAATTTTTTTTTTTTTTTACTACTATAGATTTATAGATTTATTGTGTATTGAATGGTGAGTAGGTTTGGGGTCAAACTAATATCTATACATGGGTGAGATTGATAGATTGCATGATAAGGATCTACATAGATTGTAGTTTATCTCAAATATTTTGATTTTTTTTAAATGGATTTTTTAATTATTTTTTTAAGGCGATTAATTACTATTTGAATCAAATTTTATACACCTTTATGTTTGCAACATTTTTTTTCTCTTGATTACTTAAAATAAAAATAAATAAATAAAATATCTTTTAAACATCCACATGTATCCCAAAGATTTTTTGTAATTTTTTCATTGTGTTATTTTTAATATATTGATTTTTCTTTGGACGCCTTTACTACCATGGACAAAAATTTGTGTATAAGTTTTAGAACAAAATAAAACAAAATATAAAATGGAATTGAAAATAGAAAAATTATATGCCATTGGATAGATGTAATGTCCCCTTTTTACTAGACTTGTCATTGTCTAACAATTTATTATTTGAGTGCAATCCTTATGTATGGACGACCTGAATGTTATGGATGGACACACTTGGGTTGGATTTATGCTTGAAACTCTTCTGATTTATAAAATCTTTTATTAATGTTTGATGTTATGATTATGTACGAGTTATGAATATGTTGAGAATTACTTATTACTAATGAATACTATGATTTTGTGCATAGACATATGAATTGATCTAATGATAAGTACATATGTGAGTTGTATTGTTGAATTGATCTATTTCTCCAAAGCTACTCAATGATTTGTCAAGTATGACATGAAATAACTACATGCATATGAACTCTCAAATGAATCAAGTTATATGGATCCAAGTGGGGTTATGAGACTAATGTCTCAATTTGGATATTATTTTACAAACATGTGATTATAGTATATATTGTTTTAGATAGTGCTATTTGATGTGTGGCTCTAGATGCGTGTAGATATAGGGATGAATATTGTTAATTAAGCTTAGACATGTGTAAGGGTTGTAAGAAGGAGATGTGACATGTTTACCATTGGAAGAGGAGGAGTAGCATCTCTATTTTCTACTTACTAGAAACTCTCTTCATGTAACAGGTTGGAGATGGTACTTCACATAGGAGGTTACACGTTGTTGTGAGGGCAGACCATACACACTTGTTCATGAGGGATAATTGATGGGTGCACATTAAGGACAACTAGTCCTTATTCCATAGTGACCATGAGTCTCTCACCATGCACAAATGTAATGGAGTTAATAGTGGTTTTGTCATGTAACATTGATTTTACCCCCGTCGTGAAAATGTATGTGTGTTCTTGGAGGGGTGGGGTGATCACAACCTCACTTTTGGTACTAATTATATCAGTATAGATACCCATGTTTTTTGAGATTGACTATTTTGAGACAAAGTGTCTTTTATGTGCATAACATTTAGAATGGTATTTTAAGTAGTAGAAGTGCACTCAAGAAGTATTATTCATATAAGGATAATTGCATCCATTTAACTAGAGGGGATATTTATGGGTAAATTAGGTTGATTCTATTCTGCAAATTTGAAATGGAAAATAAATACTAGAGGCATGCATTAAGAAAGTGTTCATCTCCTATTTTTGAAGTTTTATTTATTTAACAATGAATTATCACGTGGACACACGAAAAAGAGTTAGAAAAGGCAAGAGGGAACAAAAATGAGAAAAAAATAGGATAGGTAGTTGGGAGTTGGGTGAATAATAAGCATTTAAATTAATTAGAAATTAGAATTATGTATGGAAAACACACGTGATTGGGTGAATAATAGGCATACTAGTGAATTAATAATTAATTTTTTTGAATGAGTAGGCATGGTACATTTTGCACAAATACTATAAGAAGAGAGGGAGGGTGGCCATGGATGGCATTGTTGGGTCATTGATTTGTCACCATTAGTGTCAATTCTAGACGTCCATTTCATCCCTTTCACTTCCTCTTACTGCTCACTTATCACTCCATTTACCACAATTTCTCGTAAAACACCATATTATAGTTATTTATGCTTTAGTGGTTAAGTAATGTTAATTTTCTGTTATTTTTAATAGATTAAATATTATTATGCATGATTTTACTAATGACGGTTTTCACTGCAACTCGTCCCGCGACGAAATTTGTCTTGTTGCAACACCACAAGTTGCAACACTCATGGTTGACATACTAACACATCTCCACGTGAGAAATCCACAACATGGGTTTTGTTCCCAGACTTGATGATATGGATTACTGATCTTCAATTCATACCCAAGTGGCATGCGTGAGCTCTAGCTTGTGGTCAAACTCTCCCAGTCAAACACGTGGCAGATAAGAAGAGACAATTTTGGGTTGGAATTTTTGAGCAAATGGTGGTGATTCTAAAAAATCTAGAACATGGGTTTTGTGCAGGAGGGACCCAATTAAGTTCCATGAATGTCGTTTTCCAAATTAAGCCACAGTTTGAGTGATACATAGGTTTTTCCAAGAGGTATATTCCCAAATTCACTATTGCGTCCGGTTGTCAACTTCTTCTCAATTGCAAAACCAAATTTGGCCTATTCTCAGCTGATTAGAGTTGAAGAGATCCTAAACACCTGATCTTGATTGATTTATCTATTGAAGACAATCTATAATTGTAATGGATATCATTTTTAATCTGGTCATATGTTAGGAAGTCTAATTTGGGGAAAATCGATTATGATTTGTCCCTTGGCTCTCTGTGTATTTAAATGAAGTCATTAATCACAACAGGGGGATGATTAGGTAGAGTCAGTGATTTGTATTCTCTGAGTTTTTTATTAATAAAGGATTGGCATGCTTGTGGATTGGGTCTATGAAGTGTTGATTTGATTTGCAGCACCCTGTTTAAGGAGGAAGGCCCCCCTTCTCTAACAAGGATTGTTGCTACTGTGTTTGTAAGTAGAGTTTTTTTCCTTGGAAAAAAAGCATAATTTTATTCATCCACAGAGACAAAATTACATTATGTAGGTGCATAGCACTTTCCATCTATTTCCAACAGATGAGTTGTCCTTCTGTCATCAATAGGAAAATATACAATGCGTTATGAGATACCAATATAAGTGTCGGGTAGATTTGCAGATGTCCTGTAGGTTTCCTGTGAGTGAAGCCATATTGTGCCAGAGAAAATAATGAGTCATTCATCCTTTGGAAGGATTGTTGTTTTTCCAAAAATTGTAGGGACATAAAGTGATGGAGGGAGTTTTATCCCAAGGCCTCTATGAAGGGGCGGTGGAAAAACTCATATGTGTCTTCATCCTTTGTTTCCAAAATGTGCCAGGATCCAAGTGGAAGATGTAGTCTAGCTTTTGAAAGAGAATCAACTAACTGGTTTCGTTCCCTGCATACATGATTAAATAAGTAATTGTTAAAAGTGTGCAATAATTTGAAGATTTCCTCTAAGATTGGCTACAAAAAGATGTTGTGGCAGGATTGTTGTTTGCTAATCCAATTGATTACAATTTTGGAGTCTCCAAATATTTGAAGATTGTGGACCCCTTTTTCCCCTGCAAATTGTAGAAGTAACTTTAAGGCCAAGAGTTCAACAAAATTGTTTGTTCATGTTCCCAGTCCCATTTTGATTTTCAAGAAGTGTTTGTTGGAGAGGTAAAGGGCTGCACCACCTCCACATAATTGATTTTGTGAGGCTCCATCAAAAAAATCCCAAGGCTTTGAGGGGTTAATGGGAGGGGGTGAAGAGGAGCGAAAGGGAGGGGGAACTTTTTCCCGAGGGAAATGTGAGAGGATTGCTAGTCCTTGAGCAACAATGAGTTCAGGAAGGGGGGGTTTGTCTTGGAAGATTGTCTTGTTTCGTGCTAGCTAGATCCCCTAACAGATGATAAAGGGTAGAGATTTGATGTTTCTGAGAGGATTTTGTTGAGTCCAGTGCTTCCAAGCTGTTTCAACTGAAAGTCCCTCCCAGGTGAGTCTCCAGTTTAGGTGTAAAGATAAATCATGCCAGACCTGTTTGGTGAAGGGGCAAAGGATGAATATGTGCATGTTTTTTTCATTTGTTCCTTTGCAAAGGTTGCACCATCCAGGTACTTCAATGCTTATTTTCTGCATGTTGTCCCAAGTGGGGGATTTTTTTATTGAGTACACACCACATGAGTATTTTTGCTTTTTGAGAACACTTTACTTTCCAAAATCCTCTCCACCACCAGGTTGGTTCTCTTTGTAGTAAATCGATATTTATTGAGATATATCCCAATTTTGGGGTGTATTTTCCAAGAGGCGATTTATGCCATACAAGTTTATCTTCTTCTTCTGTGATGCGAATCTGACATGATTGGATAGAAAATATATATATGTTCCAAAATTCTGAGTGTGGAGCATGCAACTCGAGGGTTTCAACTTTTTTCCATCCTTGTTGCCAGATATTTGTGGTGTAGGGTTTTGTTACCCATGTAGGGGTCCGGTCCTATTTGTAAACACGATCCATTGCCCACTTTCCAGGCTAGTCCATCAAATATTACTTGGAAATATTTTTGGATGGATTTCTAGATAATGGAGCAGTCTGTGAGGTGTTTTTTTGGTTTTTGAATCTAGTCTTCTAGTGAATTTGGTCTAATGTACTTTTGCATCAGAATAGTTGTCCATAGACTGTCCGTGGTGAGTAATCTCCAACCATATTTGGATGCCAAATCTTTTGCAAAAAGGAAAATGTTTCTTAGGTCCCATCCCCCCAAGGCTTTTAGGCAAGCTAATTGATCCCATTTGGCCCAGGGTGTGATAAAAGTTTCCAGTGTGCCAGACTAGATAAACTGAAAGCATATTTTTCTGGATTTTTCTAGTAATCCTTTGGGGATTCAAGAAAAAGACATCCAATAGACTGGAATGGATTCTAGTACCGATTTTTTCAAAGTGAGCCTTCCCGCTTTTGATAGCCTCCTGTAACTCTAACCTTTTACTTTGTTTTCCATTTTTTCTAGTAGCCAATGCCAGTCTGACTTCCGATAGTCATTTGGTTTTAAGTGAAACCCAAGGTATTTATTCCTTCCTGGAAATTCGGGGTCTCATAGGGGAAATAAGCTTTGAAAAAATCTTATGTTTCCTCTTCCATTCGATAAAAAGAAATTGTTGATTTCTGAACATTTATGATCATACCTATGGCGAGATGAAACATTTTTAAAATCTTAGCCAATTTCTCAGCATCCCGACGTTGGCCACTGCAGAAAAGAAGAATATCATCCACAAAGAGGAGGTGGGTTATTTTGTGGCCTAGGGTGATCGAAATACCAAGAAGGTTTGGGGAGTGGGCTTCATGGTTTAAAGATCGACTGAGGCACTCAACCACCAAAAGAAGCATGAGTGGTGAGAGATGGAAACCTTGCCTCAGACCGTGTTGAGAGTGGAATAAGGGGGTGGCTGCCCCATTTATCAGTAAAGCAAAAGAAACTGTGTTTAAGCAGGCCATGATTCATTTGATGAATGGAACTTCAAATCCCAAATGAGTGAGGAGATGTCTAATGTAGGACCAGTTAAATCTGTTGAAAGCCTTTGACATGTCTATTTTTAGTATAACTGCTTGGGATTTTGTGATTTTTAGGTAGTGTAGGCCTTCCTGTGCTACATCGATAGCTTCATGTGTCTATCTTCCTTGCAGAAACCCAAATTGTTCTTTTGAGATTTTGTTTGAGAGGATGGGTTTTAGTCTTCTCACAATAATTTTGGATAAAATTTTGTAGAGACAATTGCAAAGATATATGGGCCATAAATCACCAAAGGATTGAGGTTCATCTTTTTTGGGGATAAGGGCAATGAAGGTTGTATTTATAAGTGCATATATATGCCCATTTTTCCTTGATTCCTTTACAACCTGTAGGAGGTTTCCTCCAATTAGATCAAAGAAAGCCCCAAAAAATTCAATAGTCCACCCATCTGGCCTTGGGATTTTATCAGTTTGAAAGCTCTGAATTGTTTCTTTTAGTTATTTTTCCATGAATTCAGCAAACATATCTTTATTTTCATCCTTGTCCATGAATTTGGAGAAGTAGAGTACCGATTTAATAATGTTTGCAATGTTTTCTCTTGGATCATCTTTAAAGAGAGACTTGAAATGTGTGATCCCTAGTTTCACTAGATCCTCGAATGAGGTGGCTGGAGAGTCCCCTTGGCCTTGTAATTTCCAAATATTATTTATTTCCTTCCTACCTTTTGCAAAGTCATGGGGAAATTTTGTGTTTTCGTCTCCTTTGTCCAACCATATGGTTCTACTTTTGAGGCGCCAATCGAATTCTTTGTCGTCAAACAACTTTTTGTGATGGGTCTCCAAAGATCTTAAGTTTTCTTTGGATTGTTGTGTGTAAAAACCTCCCCCCTCTAGTTTGGAGATATGTTCAAGCTGTTCTTCAATTTTTCTAAGTTCTGATTCTTCTCTGATGTGATTTTCGCTAGCCTAAGTTAAGGTCAGCTTTTTTAAGTGCTTTATGTTTTCCACAAAATGTACTGCTGTTGGGGAGCCAACTGCTGGATCATAAATCTTCCAATTTATTTTTACCATAATTTGGAAGTCTTCATCCTCAATCCAGGTGGCATTGAATTTGAACAGACTAACTGGTTTCTTTGGTCCAAAATCTAGTCCAAACCAAATTGGGTAGTGGTCTGAGTCTCCTCCACTGCCAATCCATTGTTTTAGTTGTAGGGGTCAATTTAAGAGGGATTCATGAACCAGAAAATGATATAATATTTTAGCCACCTTGGCATTACTAGTCCTCATATTTTTCTAGGTGGGAATGAGCTTGATGGGTGGTAGATCGATGAAGCCCAAATCATTGAAAATATGGGAGAACTGGGCAGAAAGGGGGTCTGATCGAGCCAACGGTCCCTAAATTTCAACATTCCCAAAGGAGAGGTTTAGGTCTCCTCTGATAATCATTTTTTTTGCTTTCAAAAGGTCCTTTTGGAGAGTGAATCCCAAAAGGTGATTTGATCAGAATATGGAACATACACATTTAGAACCCTGAGTTCCAACCCCAATTCCTCCAGGAAAATATCAACCCCTAGGCAGGACTCCAATGCCCAAGATTTTTGTAGCTTGACTGATTTTTTACACCAACTGACTACTAGTCCTCCCGAGTGACCAATTGCATCTATACCCATAAAATGCCAGGAAGGCAAGAGGGATTCAAGTGGGGAGGTTACTGTAGCTTCTAGAGACATTGTTTCTTGTAATAGAATTACAACGGGTTGATGTAGTGTAATCAACCTTTTTAGCGCAAGTGTTTTTTTGGGACTTGCCAAACCCTGCAGTTGAAGGAGAGGAATTTCATGGGGAAACCACTGCTGGGGTTTGTGATGCTCTAAGGGCCCCAAAAATAGATCTTTGTATTCCATAAGATATGCCAATTAAGGTACAATTTTGTTCTTCAGAGAATGAGAGGATCGACCTTGACCTTTTTTAGATTTTTGTGTTCTCGGATTTGCGCCGAGCCCAGTCCCATCTGGTTTTGGAATAAGGATGTTGTGGTTTTTGAGGATGAATTTGACAGATGAGTCCTTATAACCATTCAAGGAGGGGTTTTCAGAAGAAGAGTCAGAGGGGTATTAGGGAGGCGGGGGGAGTAAAAGGGTGAAAGGTGTAGGAAGGGGGGATAGAAAGGAGGAAAGAGTAGGAGGGTTCTGGGGGTTGAGAGGATGGGGAAGGGGAGGTTTTGTATAGAGTGGGGGATTCAATTTTAAAATATGAAAAGAGTGAATAAAATTGTTGATAGGAAAATGGATAGGATAAGAAATATGCTTACCCACTAGTGTGTGGAGAGGTAAGCGTGATTGTTTTCCAGTGGGTGGGTCAGTCGTAGGAGAGAATTCCATCCAAGGGGGAGCATGTGGCTAAGCTTCAATGCACGAGGTAGTTTGCCCGATCTCTGGATTCGCTTGTTTATTTCTTGAGTGTTGAGAGCGATCCGAAGTTGAGTGTGAAGAGATGGTGCTACGATCGGTCACATGTCCATGGCGAGATAGGATTTGAGCAGGTGGAGAGTTTGAAGTTCAGCCATGAAAAATTTGTTGACAGTCCCTCAAAATGTGCCCATGTTCGTGGCAGCGAATCCCTTCATAGTCTAATAGATGTGTGCAGGTGCGTCCTCCATTCGTCATTTTGAATTATTTTTGTAGACCATTCCTGATATTGAGGGAAACACGATTTCATGCAACAACCATTTCTCCTGTTTCCTTGAAAGACATATCTTCCTTGATGAATGTCCCTAGTTCATTTCCAATCACTTGGAAACATTTTGTCGACCAATATTGTGGTGGAAGACTTGGAAGGCGAACCCAAATGGGGATGGTGTCCATTTTTTCTGTGGCTGCATTGAAAGTGGGTTCCCATTTTTTTAAGAGTACATGGGTGGAGTCAATGCTCCAACCACTTAGAAGGGATTTTTCGGCAAGGTTGTGGTTGGGGAATTTTAGCATAAACTACCCTTTTGAAAGTCTGTTGAGTTGTGGCGGAGATCCCCGCCAAGAACTTGAGACCCAAGATTGAAGGGTTTTGAAACTGAAGTGTCATCCATAAGATTTTCCCACAAGGTTTTTTCCAGCCATATCCAAGGCTTCTGCCATAGTAATGTCCTGAATGAGAACGATATTTGATTCTATTGCTACAATCGAAATACACTTGTTCCTTTTGTGCTTCCTATGACCAAAGTTGGGAGAAGGTGTAGTGTCTGCTATCGGGGTACCAAGAGTGCCCGAGGAGTCACCCAAAATGCCATCCCAACCATTTAGATTGGAAAGGTCCAAACTGGAGGCTTTAAGCCCAATCTCCTGTTGTGCGCCAAGGGGAGGGGGGAAACAAAGGGTTCAAGAGATGGTGGGCCAGAGAGATGGTAAACATGGGAGAAGGTGAGGGCATGCGGCCCTAGCACTCAGGATTAGAATCCTGCGACCATATGCGAGAAAAACAAAAAGATCCCTGATCCACCCATCTCAAGTTCTATTTGATGTAAGTAGATTTATGTCATTAGATTGTTGTTATTTTATTAGTAGGTAAATTTAATTAAACATTGTTTATTTATAGTTTGTTACATTGGTGTTACTCAAGTTTTATTTGGTTCAGTTCACTAATTGTTGTTGTTACAAAATTGTTATGTCGATTGGATTGATCTTGGTCAACTAAGGAATTCAACCAGACTTGGATTTTTCATAGTAGATTCTATGTTATGAATTGTTTGCTCGCTTCTGTTTTATTAAATTTCAAAAAAGTATGTTTTATTTTAAGGTTGAACAAGTTGCCTCTTTGCAAGGAGTGAAGCTTATTTCGTTTTCATATAGAGTATCATTTGTTTGATTTATCACGCAAAAGTATAGTTTGTTTCCTATCAGCAACTGATTTACTTTCAGAATAGAGTGCAGATTGAATTCATTGCAAGTGTGATTTAATTTTCAACACTGTGTTTTAATTTGAAGAGAGTGTGATCTAGCCTGCAACGAGTGTTTAATTTCACAACAGTGTCAGTTGGAACTTGTTCCTTGCATATACTTTGCACGATAACTTTGAAATGGCGTAGTCTAAACGTTCTACCTTTTAGTTCTTTTCCAACGATTTTTTCCATTTGATTTTTCCCTAGATCCGATGAGGAATGGTTGGATTTGTAGATTTGAGTGGCTAAGTTTGCATAATCGTAGTGCCCCAAGGGTTTTTCAACATGCTAAATCCATTTATGCATTCAAAAAAGCAATTTAAACAACATAAAATAGCGATTTTGTGCAGATTTACCAAAAAAACCAAAAGGTAGAATGTTTAGCCAAAGCCCCGTGAAATAACAAGACTTCCTCAGGTTGACAATTTATGTTTTGGGTAATGGAGTTGTTCTAATTAGGAAATTAAATACACCAACATTTTGGCACCGTTGTTGGAAAAGTTATTAATGGTGTAAAAGTACATTTGACATTGATTTGTAGATGCATTGTTAAACTAGAGCATGGTAGACGTGTTCCTGATTCTGAGGAGTCAGGGCGGTAAGACATGGGGAAGAGCCTATGCATCGTTCGAGATACTATAACGAGCTCGACCTCATAAAGGGTCAGGGCATGTAGGTTGCATGATTGTTTTTCAGTTGATTGAATTTTCTTTGAGTGTTGTGTTTCTTTCTTTCCATTCAGTTCTAGTTGATTTTTAATTTTTGATGAATGAATTTATAAAACTTATCATTTCCTTAGTGGTGATGTAAGCACCACCCATCCTACTAACAAGTTGACATGAACATTTGAAGAAGGAGCCTTGAAGATAACACATGAAGAACCTCTTATATTTTTTGAAGGGATGGTAGGAGAGAAAGATGGAAGACCTAACATAGAATAAATTGTTACCTTTGAATTCCCTATCACATATCCAGGAGGAGTGGCACAAACGAAAAACATTCCCCCATCTGCTCTACCAAAATTTCACGATTTGGCAAGTGAATCCCTGGATGCATTCTAATTTGAATTTGAAGTACTTTGTATAGGATATGATTATTGTACTAATGCTCACAAGTTGAAAATGTTTCCAATTACTGTAAAAGGAACATCCCTCCAATGGTTCATGGGCCTCAGTGGGAATTGCATGCAAAATTGGGAAGACATGAAACATGTATTCTTGAAAAGGTACCAAGATCATTACAGGGTCAGTGAAGATATATTTGGAATGACACAAGGAGAAGAAGAAAGTTTGGAGGATTACGTGGAATGTTTTCAATACAACCTTCAAAGATCCAAACAAAGACAGTGGGGGAAAGAGACCTTGAAAACACTCTTACTCAAAGGAATCCAAGATAAATTTTTAGAAATCTTAAATCTAATGGGAACATGTGATGTATTTCAACTACCATATGATGATATTTGTAACTTCAAGAGGAAACTTCAGATTGGTAAGAATTCTAGAGAAATTTCTTCTCTATTTTTCAAATCTGCTGAAAGTTTTAAAACTAATATTAATATCTCTCTAAATTAACAATTCAGTATTTTTTAGGATAAGAAGAAACATGAGGAATTTGAAGAAGCATTTTGCACTCAGTTCCAAGAGAAACATATCGCAAGCGACTGTCCTTTGGATAGTCTCAGAATTTGTGGCATATGTGACTTAAATCATTCCACAGATAGCTGCCCCTTCTTAACCAGGATGAAAGCAACATATAAAGGAGATCTAAGAGCTGCAACAAGCTCACGACAACATCTATGGCAACCATGGTCTACCTGTATGGCTCAAAACTCTATCCCTCCATTTTCTTATTCTCATAATCATTCATGGAATACTCTTATACCATGGAAACATTGGGAGACTCACTATCACCCCTACCTACCTTGTCCACAATATTGGAATGGCTCATCTTATGATCCCACAACTACTTTCCCTCATGTTGCAGCACCAACCAATCCTTTATACTTTTCACCAACTCTTCAACAATATCCTGTTGATACTGAGAGGGGGGTGAATCAGTATCAAGTACAACTTAAAAACCTTTTCAGCTTATACTTAAACCATTCAATTATATCCAATGAGAAATGAACAATAGTATAAGAGTTACACTAATACACCACAATACACCATACACAATATATGAGAAATAATCAATAGTTATTGTTTAAGAGAAGTAATGACTTCCAAAGGTAGATACAACTTCCAAATATAAAGGGAGGGATAAACCTCTAACAGGAAGATACAATCCTCCAATATCAAGAGAGGTTTGACCTCTCCATCCTTGCCCCTTCCTTCCACCCAATAATATATGAGAGATAATAAAAATTTACATTAAATCATCACCATCAACCAACCATCACATAGAGCCTGATAATGCTTCCCGAGACTTCTTCAACTTCTGTAATTCTTCAATTCTTGGAATATTATTACTCAATGTATTCTCTAAAACTCCTCCAAGTTTCATTCCTTGAATCCTCCCCGGAAAGAAGTTATAGGAAGAATGGTAGACTTTATTCAATTTTGGTTTATTCAGGAGAGCGAACTTGTATAGAATGCCCCATGCTCAATATTTAACATCATATTCCAAAATTCGCACACAAGAAACTAAAGTCCGTACTATTTCCAATGAAATTGGTCCCACTTCATTTGTATTCTCTATGAATAAGTTATGACTATTTTACCTGGAACACATGTTTATTGACTAGCTTCAGGACTGGTCAAAAACCCTATCTTCCACAGAGTGTATATCCATAATTATAGCGAATAAAGAGATGAAACTTTTACCACATGTACCTTGATATGTATTCTCAATACCATAGCAATTTTACCGTCTGAATCGTTCTAGAAAAAAGTTATAGAGAAAGTGGTAAGATGACCTGAAAATAACATACCTTAGAACACTTCACCAAAAGACTTCATCCTCCCTTGAAATCCAACCTTCTTTACTTCTGATTTCCTCTGAAATTCGACTTGTGTATCAAATGAATGTATAATGATATTTATTTATACCATTTATTTCACTTCCTTTTAACATTAGGGCCGACCTGCCACTTTCTTATTTTGTAATTCTTTTCTTTAATAATCTTCAGGGCCTACATGTACTTCCTTTTTCAATTCACTTTGTCATCTTCAAAAATTCATTTCTCCTCAACCATGAGGATCCACATGATTTTCCACATACCACTAGAAACAACATGATGTATACTGTCCATCCATGGGTGTTGTATTTGCATGTGCATTGTCCTTCATGTCCAAATACCTTCATTAATCTTGCGGTCCAAAAAAATGACTATGGTTGACATCAATGACAACAACCAATCTTCCAACAATCTCCCCCTTTGTCATTGATGGAAACACTCATGCTCGCCCTATCATCACGATTCCAATTTCTCTCCCCCTTTGACATCAATGGAAAAGGGTAGGGATTCTCCCCCCGAGTTTAATGGAAAAAGGTAACCTTCTTCTTTGGGGCTTCTCCCCCTGAACATGTGGCAGTCAATAATACTTCATCCTTATTTTTGGTCTTTGGGACTTTTTCTTCCTTGGAATCATTTTATGTGGCTTCTGTCTTCTCTCTCTTATTCATGTCTAGGATGTATATGTTGTTCGGTCTTCTTGTCGCAGTTGCAACCAATCTTCCTGAGTTATTTTCTCTGATTTTACATTTTCGGTAGTCAAACGTAAGAGTGTATCCTTGATCACACATTTTACTAACACCGAGTAGATTATGCTTCAAGTCTTCAACCAATAGGACATTCTTTGCTTTTACATTTTTTCTTCCAAGCTCTACTACACCTTCTCCAAGTATTTTGGCAGATGAGTCGTCTCCAAATGCAACATTGCCACCCTTTCTCTTCAAGCTGATGAATTTGTCTTGATCCCTAGTCATGTGTGAAGAACATCCATTGTCTATGTACCATTCATCTTCTTCTTTACATTCTTCAGTGGTTAATGCTATTCGACAATCTTCATTGTTTGGAATCTCTTTCCTTCTCCATACTGTGGTTGGCATAGAGACATATTCATTCATATATCTACAATCTCGTGCTTTGTGACCAAGATATTTACATTTGTAGCATACAATATTTTTGTCCATCAATGGGGAAAATGAATTATAACTTCTGTTGACAAATCCACAATTATTTCCATATATTCTATTTACACCATTCATGTTTCTTGCGTATTTGTTCCTTTCATTGATACTGCAATTAATTTCCTTATGTCCAAAATTTTTGCAAGTATAACAATGACCAAGAAAGAAATTTTGATACATTGGAGTAAGTGGCCTTCTTTGTGATGTAGTCCATCTGGGTTCATGATCTACTCTTCT